>PVJI01015934.1:0-39696 GCA_004026765.1 Micronycteris hirsuta
AACTCCCTTTAACATTTCATACAATAAAGGCTGGGTGGTGATGAACTTCTTGAACTTGACCTTATCTGAGAAGCACTTAATCTGCCCTTCCATTCTAAATGAAATCTTTGCTGGATAGAGTATTCTTGGATGTAGGTCCTTGCCTTTCATGACTTGGAACACCTCTGTCCAGCCCCTTCTTGCCTGCAAGGTCCCCTTTTAGAAATCAGCTGACAGTCTTATGGGGATTCCTTTGTAGGTAACTGTCCCCTTCTCTCTTGCTGCTTCTAAGATTCTCTCCTTATTCTTGATCTTGGGTAATGTCATTATGATGTGTCTTGGTGTGTTCCTCTTTGGGTCCAACTGCTTTGGTACTCTCTGAGCTTCCTGGACTTCCCGAAAGTCTATCTCCTTCGCCAGCTTCGGGAAATTCTCCATCATTATGTGTTCAAATAAGTTTTCAATTCCTAGGATTTCTTCTTCTCCTTCTGGCAGCCCTATGATCCTTCTGTTGGGCCGTTTACAGATGTCCTGGAGGTTTCTGAGCCCCTCCTTCATTTTTTGAATTCTTGTTTCTTCATTCTTTTCTGGTTGGATGTTTTTTTCTTTCTGCTGGTCCACTCCGTTGATTTGAGACCCAGTTTCATTCTTATCTCTATTGGCTCCCTGCAGATCTCTCCTCATTTGTTCCAGCAATTTCGATAATTTTTCGTCGAATTCTGAAAGCATCCTTATTACAAGGGATTTGAACTGTGCATCTGATAGGTTGGCTATCTCTTGGTCGGTTAGCTCTGGAGCTTTAATCTGTTCCTTTCTTTGGGCCATTTTTTTTTTCCCCTCGGTGAGCCTGTTACTGTAAGGAGGGCGGAGTCTTGGAGATCCCCAGTGCAGGGAAGCTCCCGGTAGTTGTGCTGGGACGTAGCCTGTGGGGGCGGGACCTGAGAGCACAATGGCGCCTGCTCCTCTCTCCCCACCCACACCACCTCCTGCAAGCAATTTGAGCCCCTCTGCGCTGACTCCAGGGGTCGCTCCGGGGTCGGTGGACGGGCTGCACAGCTCCAATCCCCCATGGGTCTCCCCAGTGAACTCTCCTGTGAGGCCGGGAGTTCCTCCCGCCGCCGGCTCCACCCCCACAGGTGCTCTCAATCTGCACCAATGGGTTGCGCCCTGCTTCCTCTCCTGGTCTGTCTGCCTGCGAATGCAGACCTGCCCGGTCCACCAGTCTCAGCCCCGCTGGGTCTGGGTGAGTCAGGCACTGGCCGCGCTTAGGTCAGGCACCCCCGTCTCGGTGTGCTGCAGCCCCGCGGGAACCGCCCCTCCACTCGTGGACCTGCCGTCTGCTCACCAGCTCGCCGTGGGGTCGCCGAGCGCTCTCCCTCCGCCCTGCTCCTCCCGGCTCACCAGACTGGATGAATGTATCTTCTTTAATTCCTTGGTTGTCGGACTTCCTCTCAATTTGATTTTCTGTCAGATCTGGCTGTTTTTGATTGTATAAATTTCTGATTTTTTCCCTTGTTTGGTTGTGCGAGGTGGCACGGCACATTCACCTATGCCGCCATCTTAGGAAGTCTTATGTGAAGTTTTTTAAATGAGTCCTGGTAGGTAGAAAATACTTGATAAACGCTAGCTACTATCATCTGTAAATTTAAAATGAATCTGCAAAATCAGTGTCGTTCCCATTTTTCAAGGGAGTATACTCAGTGATGATAAGTTACTTTTCAAAAGTTACAAAATAAGTCTCAAAGCCTACGAATGAAGCTAAGTTTGTCAGATTCCAAGATCTGTAGGGTCTTCCGGTCGTGACATTGACCCCATTTTATCTGAGCAAATGGCCTCATTCCACATTTGCCTGAGGCCCAGATCCGAACATTGAATACACACATTTCTCCCTCCAGCACCCAAACTCTGTTTAATTTTATCCTTTCTCTTCTCTATTTCCTTAACTAAATCACATGTCTTCATTTTTACTACTTTCCTTCTCTGTTGGATTCCCTCTCTCCATAAATACCTTTGTCCTCCCCATTCTAAAACAACTAAACAAGAAAATACACATAGAAATAAACTCTTACTTTTACCCCTTCACAAAACTCTATTTCTCTCCTTTATATATCCAGCTTTAAAAAAACTAATCTTACTTCCCCAAAGCAAGTAAGTCCTCTAGTAAGTCCTCATAAGTTCGCTTCCACTCCTCCCATTCAATGGAAACTGCTCTCTTAAGCCTGAATTTCCAAATCAGCTGTTGTTGCTCCATTATCTGTCACTGACCTTCCTGCAAAGTGTGTTTGTTCACATTCCCCTACAAAGAATTCCAGTGGTTTGGGTGGTTATGAACAATCGAAGATGCCTAGCTATTTCAATCATTTTTTACTGTATAACCCTTTTTGAAATTTTCAAATATTCCACCATCCTCTAACAGATGGAATTTGTCTTTGCTCTCTGAACTAACCATTGTTTCTGTCTGAATGTGGTCATGTGCACTCCCAAACCTTTCCTATACAACACACAGATGTTTCTAAAACTTGACCTTTGGACCTTTGTTTCTACCAAATTCAGTCATTTTCAACTGCTTAGAGAATTCTTCAATTATGTGTTCTTCCAACCTTAACCTCAACATAAACCTTTTCATTTACAAACTATCATTAATAAGTGGAAGTAGAATCTAAGCTTTCTTATTCCAACAACTCATTTCTTCATTCACTCTTGCTCAAACCTTCTTGTCTACTTTGTTAACTCTGCTGGAACTAAGACGCACAGAGCCAGGACTTGAGGTAAAGGATATCATCTATGTGACAGTGCTTTAAAGATTATAAGGATATCTCCTTACTTCTTAAGTTGTTAAATTTGCCAGTGTTTAAGGCAGATTTCCTCTTTCTGTTTTGATATCAGCATAGAAGAAAAATCGCTATTACGTAATTTTACATGATGATTTTCCATGACCTACCGAGTCACTCTCTATTTTCTTTTCTACTCCAACAAGTGGTACACTGTCAAATATTCAACAACAAGCTCTCCAGAAGTGGGAGATCCTGCATTTATTATGTGGTAGGTAAAGTTAGAGTGTGGGGAATACCTATCAGGAAGACAAACAAAATATTCTTCTTGAGGGAGACATATACCAACCAATGCAACATAAATAAACAAAGTATTTTCTTATGATAAAATTGCTTAAGTAGGAAATGAAGAGACTTATGAAATTAGAGTCATAGTGGTTTATGTATAAGAGAAAATTTCAATCTATTTTCTGTCTTAAATGTCTCATTTAGTAAAGACCCAATGCCATAACTTACTTTGTATAATTATAAAAAATAACTCATTTTTTGACTTGTCCCATGAAGTTTGATGTCATTTTCAGAACTTCCAGTAGTGAACTGACCATAATAGAAAATGGCAGAATTTAGTGGCATACACAAAGTAAACGGCTGCCCTCTTCCTCTCCCCGCCCTTGTACAGTGCCAGGAGGGAAGGGATATTGTCAGAGGCACATGATCATTGACCTTTAATACTGAAAGGAAATGAAAGGTGGTCAGGTGGAGAGAAAGTAATTTCTTTTATGGTTTAAAGATGCCTTAGGCTTTGTGTGTGTGTGTGCCTTTTTAAAGAATTATTTCTTAAGAGCTTTGCAGAAATATTCATTATGTCATTGACAACACTTGAATGAGTAATAGAACCATAATTTATTATTGAGTAACATTTAGCAATTATGTTGAAATGACCAATTAGCTTCCATATTATATCATCTCCAAGAAATGATTATAGTCTTTAGTCCTTGATCTAGTAACTATATACAAATAGTGAAATAGTTACATATGTAGGCAATAAATATTTATAAATGCATTACAAATTCACAGTCATGGGCTATGTTTATAGTTTGTATTTCAGATATTTTCCATCATGACTTAAGTGGGAGGGTACAAAAATATTTTCTTATTTAGATAGCTACATTTTGCACAGCTTTCCTTAGACTTCAAAACCTAATTCGGGCAACCGGCTTGGGGATGTAAGTGCATGTATTATCATTTTCATTACCACGTTATTCATTTATATAGCATCTCTCCTCCTCGAGGATCTCCAGGTGATTTACAAGTATTAATTGCCAAATATCCACAGTGTTCCTTTAAGATATGTAAACGTGAAGTTGGACTTATTAAAAATTATAATCAAATCCCCATCTCACACACACATACTCCACATCTTATTTACTGATTTACAAAATAACCCCTCCTAGGCTGTGGGAGTGTAACTTTAAGGGTGAATGATAGAGAAATAATGGCAGCCAGACTCATAAGAATCTGGTCTTTCTCTTCAAAATGACCGGCCTATGTGGGGAACCAAAAATGAGAGCATATGAAGCTAAGTCCGTGACAATTTTGCTTATACCAACACAATTCTAACTCCAAGCTTGCATTTCTGGGAGCGAAAGAAAATTCTATCTCAGTCATTATTGAAGTTCCTTCTCCATTCTGGTTTGCATTAGAATCTCAGAGACCCATGAGATTTGTCAGAGGAAGGACCTCTGATATCTGACCTCTCTGCGCTGCCCTGACCTCCTTTCTAACCTTGGATCATTGTAGTCTAGGGGCCCTTCTTCCCGGCCCTGCGCCTAGCCCAACACGCCCCTTGTCACAGTATGAAGCCAGCCTCTGTGAGTCTGGCCACCTTGTTAGAACGGTGCGGTAGAGAAGAGCAAGAAAACCAAAAATTGATTTTTGAACAAAGTTGATAAATCTGATGAAACTCCAAAGAGACTTGATCAAGATTAGGGAAAAAAAAAAAAAAAAAAAAAAACAAGCCAAATATCAAGAATAAAAAGGAAACATCACTATAGATCAGACATTAAAAAAGAGGAATGTAAACAACTCTGTTGATAAATAAAATTTAGATGGACTAAATTCCTACAAAGTGCTACCCATAAAATTGTGAAAGAAAAAAATAGAAAACATTTTTTTTTATCGATTAAAGACATTCTCAATAATTGCGGGTTCAGGAGGTAAGTAAACAACTTAGGGCTGTCATATACTAAATAGATTCCTCTTGTCCCTGGCTTTATTTTTTTCTTTTTCTGTAAATAAGGAGGCTGCACTGTATTATCATTCCACAAAGAAAACACCAGGCCAATAAGGTCTCACCAGTGAATTCTGCCAAACACACAAGGAAGAAAAAACCCTAATGCTACATACACTCTTTCAAAGAATAGAAAAAGTGGGTACCCTCTTCAGCTCTTTATGAGGCCATTATTGCCTTGTTACTAAATCACAAAAATAGCAGTATACAGAATGAAAAAATATTCCCTGACTGGTGTAGCTCAGTGGATTCAGCACTGGTCTGTGAACCAAATGGTCGCTGGTTCGATTCCCAGTCAGAGCACATGTGGAGGTTGTGGCCTGGTTGGGAGTATGCGAGAGGCAACTGATGGTTGTTTCTGTCTTGCACATCGATGTTTCTCTCCCTCTCTTCCTCTCTCCCTTCCCCTCTTTCTAAAAATATATGAATAAAATAAAAAAGAAAAACATAAGCCAAGCTCTCTCATGAAAATAGAGGCAAAAAAAATTCTAAAGAACACTTTGGTGATTACCAGAGGGAAAAGGAGTTGGGATGGGGGGTAGGAGAGAGTATAGGGAGGAACGAAAGGTGATGGAAGGAGAGTTGACTTGGGGTGGTGAACACACAATACAACATGCAGAGGATGTGTTATAGAACTGTACGCCCAAAACCTATATAATTTTATTAACCAATGTCACCCCAATAAATTTAATGAAAAAGAAAAATATTAGCAAAACTATTTCAATAATAAATGCAATATATTATAACAAAGTAGAATTTTTTTGGAAAAGCAATGTTGATTTAACATTAGAAATTCAAAGTTTAATGAAATTTAATGTTGATTCATGATTTGCACATTAAATCCTGGCATACTCGAAATGGAAGGGATATTTCTTAATCATCTATAGGGTATTTACCAAAAGCCTACAGTAAACATTATGTTTAATGAATAGTCACATTTTTTCTCTGAGATGAGGAACAAGACAAGGATGCCTACTCTTACCACTTGAATTGGATACTTTTTTAAAAAGCTGTATACCAAGCAAACACACATAGCAAAAGTAAAAATAATAGTTGCTTTCAGGAAGGTAGAAAGATGTCAAATAAAATTGATAAGGTTGTTCATGTGTATTTAAGATTGTCTATATTCATGGAACAGCAGTATATTGGGGATCACATCAATCATTATGTTGACATGGATTTAGAAGTCAACCCAGAAAACCTGCATTTCAGGCAAAGGGGATGGAGACAAGGTAAGAGTGCCAAAGAATCTTATCTGACTGACAGAATGCTAATCACATGGAGGTAATTCTGTGTGGCTCGTGTCTACGGCCAGTCCTTTCACCTCGGCTGCTTTCATGAACTTTCCATTCCCTATGCCTGGTGGGAAGCCCACCGCGAGAGAGGCCTTCTTAAGTGTCTCCATGAATAATCTTCGCCCTCAGTGACCCAGAAAAGACACAAGTATGCAACCTGGCTTCACCAACCCTGGAAGTGTAGCTCCCTCCCAACGTGTACCCTTCTCTCTCTAGAGCCATGAGACAGTTACCTTGTCCCTAGAGGTCTCCAGTTTCCTTATTGGAAAATGCAGATATTGATTATTCCTAATTCAGAGAGTTGTCATGCGTGTAACAGCTGGCATATGTAAGCACTTAGAACATTGCTTGGCAGGTAGTAAGTGATCACTAATACTTGCCACAAGGTGAACTTACCCTTTGACCCCCAAACAACAATTATATCAATATATACTCAGGATACTGGGTTATTTGTTCTTCTGTGTCAGGATGAGCAGCATAGGTGCTGGCCAGTCCATGCTGAGTTACGCCAAGCTGAGGCTGACCCTTCCTCATAGTCTTGCTTTCCCATAGCTGAGTGAACGCCAATCCCAAAGACCTTCCTGCTCATTTCCCATCTCATGCCCTAACATCTCAGGGGAAGAACTGTTCAAACCAGAGATCTCTGTTCTCCCCCTCCCCCTCCCTCTCCCACATTCTCACTTGCACAGACAGAAGCATCTACACAAGCTTTGCAAGGCAAAATTTATAGACACAAGCAGTTTGTATCAGGAAAAGGAAATCTCCCCACTCATTCCCCTCAAAAATCTCAGAGCCCCAGCTCTGTCCCAGCCTCCCACAGAATTTCATTTAGATTCTCAGGCTACAAAAGCTGCATTTTAAAAACAGTTTCTCTTAAAGAAAATTGAGGGGTATGTCTGCATTATAAGATGGTCCATAAAAGAATATATTCAGGCGTGTTTTTTTCCCTCAAAACAAAGGGACAGCCTGCTCCAAAAGGAAATTCAAGTGTCAATCTCTTAGAAAGCAAAAAATGCTTTTAGCTGTGAGTAACAATAATTTTTCAAAAACGAAACTCGAGTGCCAAGTTTCAGACAGGACTACAAAGTTAGAAAACTCATTAGGATATTCTTCAGGATCTCTTTTGAGTAGTTGTGTGCTTCTGTGTTTCAAATATTTCCCCCCAAAATATTAATGTATGAGAAATAAGCAGAAGACCTTGGATGTTTGGCATAATTTGTGTTTCTGTTCTTTGGGATTCTTCCTACCTTGGAATCCTTGAGGCTATGGCCAGGAGTGATTACCTGAGAAGCCCTGTGTGACAGCAGCTTACACCAAAGGATCTGAAAGCACGTCAGTTCTGCTGCTCTGGCGGCCACTGCATTGCTGGTATGGGGGGTATCGGGCATCGTCCTGAGGCTTTGATGAAGAAGAAACAGTTGAGGATGAATTGTTAGATGAAACCAGCATCACAAAGTAAATGGCCAGGTTTGGTGCAAATGGAGAAAAGTGGTGGTTTACGTTAGTCGTTTTCACCAGGGGAATTAAGTTACGCACTGAGCCTGCCCTCGGTACCTCTGTGCTCACAAACCACACCAGCTGAGTTCTAGAGTAACTGATGCAGAGCGGTCCTGCTGGCTCCTTGGCCCTTTGTGGGGGACATACTCCAGTTAGGGGGACTATGTGGGTTCCTGATTAAATGTAGCAATGGTGTGCATATGCCTTTCTCACTGGTATTCCCCACGTGCGTTTCAGGGTAAATTTAGACCCCAGAAAACAAATAGAAAATAAAACTCATCATCTCACAAATGGGACAAAGAATTTGCAAAAACTAAAAAGAACTCTCTTTCTTGCTTATGTATTCTAGACCGACTCCAGGGTATATTTACTTCCAAAATGCTTTCTCCTCCTTCTCTCTCTTTTTGCATCTTACTCTCACAGCATTTTGTGTAAATTAATTCACGGAACTATAAATACTTTCCCAGGTGCAAGACTTAAAAATTGATAATTATTCTAACGCCAATAACATTTTGTAATGAAATTGCAGAAAATATTCATTTGAATGTAAATCATATCAATGTATGAAAACATATCAATGCATATATCTCCATCTCCATAATCTCTCTTATGTAACAGATGACAGCTGATATGTATCCTGAAGGCTTTATTTGGCTCAGGTTGGAGACAAAATCTAGTCAGTAGAAAATTCCTTAGTGGTACCGCCAAGCCTCATTTGGCAACAATAGTGATGTGTGACAGCCTTTAATGAAATATATCTTTTCAATTAAAATTTTACATACTGGAGGTTTACTTAATTTATACCAAATAATTTTCAAATCTAGAGCTTAATGAAGCATCAGAGAATGAACTGTGGGTGATTCTGAAGCATTCATGTGAACACTTTATCATTATTTTTCCTCATTAAAAAACCACTTTCCCCCCAAATAATAACTATTGAGAGAAATGAATGTCCTATACTACAACATCTATTTTTATTTTAAATGATTTAGCCATATCTGAAGAGACAAAAGAAAATTAACCTTCATCAAAAGTCTTATTCATGCTTTCCAAACCAGAATTAATAGCCTGTCATTTTACTCATGCAGTTCTTTCAATTCTGTGATTATGGAACAGTGGTTTTCTGATCTGTTCCTTTCAGCACGAGCAGCTGATTGTACACTGTGGTTAGCTGATATATGTCAGGGAGGAAAGTTATCACCAGTGCATTGTGGGATGCTGTGGTCTGGAATCCTTGCCAGTGTCTCTCTCTGAGAATCAGGAAAGAAGCAAAATACATACAGTATCTCCTTTTTTGGTCATAATTATAAAAGCTGCAAACATACACATTTTATGAGATTGATTAAATGCTCTAAACAATCCCCTTAGATGGAATTGGTAGATGCCATATTGTTATTTTGGGGCTATCCAAAAAAGAAAAGGGCAGTTTTAGATGAAAGGAACATTTTTAATTTATTTTTTATTATGTGTGTACATTTGTACATATGACAAGCTAATGGCCCTAGAAATTATCAAATTAGTAGATTTTGCATCTGTTGATGTCTATATTTCTCAATCTCATAGTTAATTTATTTTACTGCTTCCTCATCAGGAGTTCATAGCAAATAATATCACCATTTAATTGGGTAGGCTTTTTATGATTGGCGAAATCCTTCCAAATGTATACCATATTATTTGATATTCAAATGCTTTCAGTTAAATGGAGCTGATATCATTTTACCAATAAAGAACCTAAATTTCAGAGAAGGTACATGACTTACCTCAAGTGTATGCTGCCTTTTTAAAAGCTGCAACTAAATAGAATTTCCTCATTCCTAGTAGGATTCTCTTTCTGCTCTACCATATGGCCACCCATAATGATATTTCCCCAGGAATTGTGCGGTTGGTCCTGAAAACAAAAGTAAAAGAGCAATCACTTATTTCATATCATTTGATATGGGCCAACAGTTCCAAATAATAGAGTCACCATCAAATTATTATCGTTTTTTAAAGAGGGTCAAAAAATAAATGGCTGCTACTAAACACGAGCCAGCTGATGGACCAGCTGAGACACATTCACAAAGAGGATTTAAGAAACGCCAAGGCTGGAATGCAGCCGATGACCCTTCTCTTCGGCTCTATGTCCCCCAACTCATCTAATTAAACTGTCGCTCCAGGGCCCATAATTATTCTGGATGTGAAAGGGAGGTAGATGAGGTGCTTTTCTCCATCACACAACTTGTTTTGTCCCTACTACAAAGTAAAATATCAGTAACAACTTACACCAGTACGCCTTTGCTCATGTCAATGTATTTAACACACATCATCTCATTTAATCCTAAGAATATTTTTGTGAAATAAGCCATGATTAAAAACAACACTTGCAAGAGAGACCACTGAGGCTCATCAAAGTAAAAGGATTTCCTCAAGGTCCCACAGCTAATAAGAGGCAGGTCAAAGATAGTACAGACACTTCGGCTCCCTATGCAGCACTCATTGACCACATCTGTGAGACCAGAAAACCTAAAAACTTTTCTGGAAATGTATTTTTTTTTTTGCTCCAGAAATATTGCATAAAGGGTTTCTTGCCCCTCTCGGGTGGGCACAAGAGAAATGCCAGGACCTTCTATCCATTTCCTTTTCCAGCAACAGAAATGATAATACGCAGGCTCTTTCCTGGAAGTGCAAACGCAAGGCCAAGAGGAACAGGAAACAGATTTTGTGCTGCATGAAGCTTATACAATTTGGGTAGCCCTTTAAAAAGATAATACAAAATTATAAATACAAAATTAGACATAAAAGCAAATGTTCAAAACAAGTACAAAAATGTCAAACCAATTACAAATTTAAAAAAACTGACAAACTGTAATATGCAAAAAGTTAATGTCATTATTTCTTTACTAATTAACTAACATGTCAAAAATGCTGTTTTTTTATATTTCTAGCTAAATATCATGTGCCTCTTCAGATAACAAGGATTTCGTCATATATTTTTTTAATAAAGAAAGCAGAAAAGATGATTGTCATTCCTGTGGCATGTTTTTCCTTCCCAAACCAAAAACTTGAAAGCCCAACATCATAAGGCACATTCATATTGAAACAGGACCTCTGGCCTCTGTCTTGGATGAGGAGGCCTATGGGTAGGAAGAGTATTGTAGGAAAACATTTCTACACCGGGAAGGTTTCAGTGAAGGCTACTCAGTGTTCCGTAGAGAAGCTCAGCAACACCAGCTTAGGAGCCCTTCCAGGTAACCATCTAACCAGAACTAATAGTGCAGAACACACCACAGGCACGTTGGAAAATACCCCTGCTGCCAGACGTGTGAAACATGGTTCTTTCCTAGCTTGAAAAAAAAAAATGTAGCACAGAGAAGGTTTTTCCTACAGACCTAGAGCAAAAAGCAGTCTGCTCTCAGGAGCAGTCTTAATAACACTTTGCCTGATCCTCCTTTTCATTCATTCATTCAAAACACACAAACACACACACAGAACCTTCAATGTGCCAGGCATTATGCTAAGCACTGGGGATGTAACAGAGAACAAAGCCACATTCCATCTAGGCTACCTTAGGGCTCACCTCTCCCTGCTGAGCCAATGGGCACTTGCAGGGAATTTCTATTCTCAGGTGGATATAAGACGCTGGGGTGGAGAAACTGAGTTTCCTGGGAAACATTGAGCAATTATTTTCTCAGTAATTTTATGGAATTCTTGACTCTCAGTTCTAGGTTGGAGTCACTGGAACATTACCTACTTCAGATCATCGCAAGCATTGGTACAATGCAGGCACATTTCACTTGCTGACATTTGGCATCCTAGGTCCTTGTAATCCAAATGAACTCTCTGTAGCAATAATGGTGATTGCCACATAGAATTACAGAAGCAATTTCAGCCAGAAAAGAAAAATCTCCTCACGTGAACTCTCTATAACAGGGCCACGTGAGCTACTCTATTATTTTTAAATCCATACCACAGCAGAAAAGTTTTTAAAAGATACTAGAAATCCCTTCTGCAGATTTAGACAAACATACAACATGGTGAAATTAGGGCACATTTTTGTTATCACACGCCGTGTTTGTCACAAATACTTGATATAATAAATAAGACTCTTCTTTTTAAGAACCTCATTTTCTACATCCAATTATCCTCCCAAAGCTATAATGCTTTGTTAGTAAAATCATAATTTGTTCTTATGGAAATATGGTTATGACTTCAGGTAAAGAAATAAATAGGAGAAACAGATGAAACTTTATAAAGTATCCTTTTATGCAAATCCCTCCAGCAATAAAGAATTAAAAAACAGAAAATGCATGATGAGCTGGTAAAATTGTGGCTAAATATACTCTCTCTAAAATTTTCTCAGCACCTGGTGCTTCTAAGTACACGACTTATTTAGATGACTGCTATCTTTTTTTTTTTTCCACTTTGATTTGGGGATACTTTCAATACTTTGCAAAACTTTTACTTCACTTAATTCTTAAATTTTACTCTTCCTACAAATATTTTTAACTTTTCCAAATTCTAATTTCATTCAAATGGCTAAAATTTCTAAAGGTCATATATATGTCAGCAGCTTTTGGGATAGTCTATAAATTTATTTGTAGGCCATTGACTTTCTAACACTGTATAGTTAAAAGAGCAAAGAATTTTAATGTAGAATCTCACATATAATATGCCTACCTACCGATAGTGGTAAATACACTGTGATTAACTTATGCAATCTGAATTATTTTCCCCAAATTCCATAGGTTATGTTATTATTATATCCAAAGGTGTATTGCTTCTAAATTCTTCTTTAATTAAAAAAAATTAATTACAGTTTACATTCAATATTTTGTATTAGTGTTAGGTGTACAGTATATTTTTGATTTTTTTCAATTGCAGTTTACATTCAATATTATCTTTATTAGTTTCAGGTATACAGGATATTTTTTAATTTTTTCAAAATTTTTTTCAATTACAGTTCACATTCAGTATTTTTTGTGTTAATAAATTCTTATTTTTAACTCTAGTTTTTAAAACTGACTATGCAACTTCTGGACTCTTTTCCTTCTCTTGGGTCACTGATGCGGCCCTCTCCAGGTTCTCTGATCACTCCTTGGTCTTGCTTCCGTGCCTCGTTCCATGTGTCTTTTAGCACCTGAAAGAAGGCATATCCACATGCCTCCTGTTTGAACTTTTGCTTTTATTTCTCCCTTTTATCACTCATGCTCTTGTGTTTACTCAAATGCACTGGCATCAAATGCCACAGCTTGTCAGTGTGTCCTGGATCAAACCCTCCTGACTTCAGTTCCTGATAACCCCCTAGGATTTCTCCTCATGGATACTCTCCTCAGAGATGATATCACATCATAGCCAATGAGCTAAGGAAAATCTTTTAAAATGCATTTCTTTCCTTTACCATCTTTTGCTTCCAGAGGCCACAACATTCTTTTTACCGCCTAGACAAGTAAACTTGAAGTCATCGTGTTTAATTGTCCCTTTGCCTTGAACACTGTTTGACGATACCAAAACACTCATTTAAATGCCCCATCTTTCTCCATTCATACACCTGTCGCATAACTGGATCCTTCATCATCAACCATATACTTCCCAGATGATCTCTTTACCTCGCTATTATTCATCCTGCCAAACAAAAATAGATTGATTATCCCCAAACAGCCCATGGAACATGCTAGTCCCTATTTCAAGAACATAACATAGTTCCTATTTCATGCCTCTTCTTTTGAAATTGTCTCCATCTTATTGAGCCAACCTGATTAAATAGTTTGTAATCCAGTAGTTCCCTCTTCCCAAATATTTTCCTAATGATCTTGCAGTATCTTTGGTCATGCTGCCCCTCTATCCAGTAAGACATAATTCTTGTCTCCACCTCCTCCAAAGTCTACCAAATGTCCCTGACTCTGAATAATTAACTCCACGCACAATGACCTCTCCCCTCTCTCACATGCCATCACACTGAAGTTCTAAGTCACTTAGTACAATTCCAATAAATGGCTGAGGTTGTCCGGATACCACTTTTGGCCAGCTCTCCTACGGTTACTGCACTCTTGTGAATTCACCATCATTCTAGCTGTGATTGCCATCTTCACACTTTCAAGAACTCAAATTCTTCTGATTACTCACGTATGATTAGGCCCTAAGTAGTGGAAGAGAGAAAGAAAAAAGAAAGCTGGATTAGCTCTAATTCTAGCTCAACGATCCACAGCCACACGAACTCAGGAAAGCGACTCAAACTTCCTAAATCTTCAATTCCTCATGGTTAAAATTGGGGCATTAATATCAACTTTACCTGACACACTACACTATTATGGAAATTAAATAGGATAATTTATGTGAAAGAACATTGTGAAGAATTATATAATTTTACAGAATTATTATTAATTCATGATAACAAGATTCATGAGATACTTGGTGCTAAGCCACAAAGTTAATTTAATAATTTATAAAGAGTAATAAATATTTCTATTGTCTAAAGAGATGTGTATACTCTTGAGATAAAACCATACTTGGATTAAAGGATCTAAGGAACTGAATAAATAACTATAAAATTTGGGAGAAATAAATCCTAAGGAACCTGAATGATCTTGAATATTAACCTGTAGTAATTCTTGACCTTTTAGGGGGCAGTGGGTAAGTAGTGGAAATAAGAATCATGAACTCTTTTCAGTAGGTATCCAACCTTGCTTTGCACGGAATTAATGTCAGCTTTGAGAACAGAGGATGGTTGTATTTTCTAAATTTATGCATCTCTCATGCAGTGGACAAGTTGCTCCTTATCACTAGTAATTAACTCCCAACAATAATCTGGTTTATAATGTTTTCAAGTCCCTCTAAGAATAAATTAATTCTTCCTCTGCATTCCATTATAACTCTATTTGAAAAATGCGGAAACTAGGCAGCCTAAGATCATGCTCGAGCTCTGTCACTTAACAGTTATGTTATCTTGAGCAAGTTACTTCAAACACATTTATGTCTGAGTTTTCTCATCTGTAAAATGGAGATAATAACGCACTTACACCATAAGTTGTGTTGATGATTAAATGAATGAATGGATGGCATATAGTAAGTGCTCAATAAATCCTATGTGTTGCTTTAACATCTACTCCATTCTGCTTCATATGATAACTATTTCTTTGTACATCTCACTACTCTGCCACACTGCAAGCATCTTCAAGATATAGGTTCTGCCCTATTTTTCTCCGTTAGCCTCTCTGAACTCCCGTAACACTTTGCTCACTAAAAGTGTTCAGTGTATTCAGGAGATAAATCCAGGGTTGTTTTGTGTAAGGATCTTGCTTTCCCAACTAATATTCTCAATTGCTATGGGAAATTTTGTAAGCATTCCTTCAAGGCTAAAGTTATACTTGGTACTCTTTTTTATTCCTTTCAACCAGGCATTTCATAAATATTGATGATTGATTGACTGTACAAAAAATGGGTCCTAACATCCCCATGAAACCTGAGTAATAAAGCCTGTTGGTTCAGGACGTTCATCCTATAAGCTCCTTTATCTTCCCTTTTGCCATTTACCCTCAGTTCCTATAGTATCAGCCAGTGCTAGCAATGACTACAACAATGCCAAGTATGTGCAAAGCCAGCTGTAGAAGAATTACAAATCTGACCACAGAAATAAGCACTTCAGAGAAAGAACTGAGAAGCACAAAAAAGAATTACTAACTAGGCAATGTTTTCAATATGGCAGAAAATAAAGCCATGAGGGCAGGCCCTTGATGCATAGAAAGAATTGAAAAGATAGAACTCACTGGTGCACCTTTTTGCAAAAACATGAAATAATTTCTTTCCTCCACCAATAACATGGGCAATTATTGATAGCATCACCTTGTGATGAGCAGCATTATCACAAAATTACTATTATTTTACCTCATTTTACATAAAGTTGTTTTGATGCTACTTCATTTTCTAGAGAATGATTTCTAATAATATGTTGAATGGTTCAATTAAATTACAATTTTTAATCACCAGTAATACAGTACTCTCTTTGACTCTTCAAGAGAAATGCCTTTCTCTAATTTCCTCTTTTGTTCTTGGTACATATGAATTATATTGTTTTTAAGAATTCATTTATGCATCTACTCAACAAAATATAGCACATCTCCAAATAGGTCATGAACTAATATGGGCAGAATTTCTATGTTACCTATTCTTAAAAGGACTTAGTACTGTACTTGGCATATGACAGGTATTCAGTAAAAAATTGTGGAATAAATGAATGTATTAACAAAGAGACAAACATATGCCCACCAAATTCCTAGGTCCTAGTGGTTTTAAATAAAATATGAGAACTGATGCTAGCCTGTAAAGAGACTTACAATAAAGCTGAAGACAAAATATACTCAATTAAATATTGGGGGAATTACTGTATAAGTTATACAAATGTCTAGCCACTATGCTGTACATCTGAAATTAATATAAAATTGAAAGTCAACTGTAATTGCAAAATAAAAGTATTAATATAATAATATAATATTAAACTTCAACTTATAGTTGTACCTGATTCTGATATAGTCTTCCTGCCACGAACAACTATAAAATTGGACAAAACTAGGGAGTGACGTGGGTCCATGTTTTCTCTCGCTCTATCTATGGAGGCACTTTTCCAAGCACAGCACAGATACATGGAGCTCACGGGAAGGACACGGTAGTTCTGCTGTGATGAAGAGGCAGATACCAGAGTTTGGAGTTGCCGAAGTGACAGAAATCTTCAGGGAAGGATACCAGAAATGACTCACTTGGGCTCAGAGTAGATTCCAGAGTCTGTATGGTTCTTCTGAGTCCCTGGCCAAAGTCTGGGGACACAAGCACAGGCTGATACTACAGAGGTTTAGTGACTGATTTAGGAGGATGAGAGGAGAGCAGAGACAATAGAGGGACAGCAGTTGTGGGAGGCTTCAGAGTTTTGTACCAGCCGGAGCGGATGGATCTGGTTCACACCTTGGGCCTCTAGGTGAAACACAAAAAGTGCATGCCTTAGAAGTTAAAACTACACTGTAAAGTAAAATCTGCCCTAGATCCACCTCAACAATACCTAACAATGAGCATTGGCAAGATTAACAAAAGGACAGTGTGTGGAGTTTAAGTCTCAGCATGATTAGAGGGGCTATTTCAACACTTTGAACTGCCTGGTCACGCACCTTAACAAAAATTATTACATAAGTTCAGGGTACTTATCCAGTAAAATAAAGACTTCCTGTTAGAAGAAGAAACTACATTTTTCAGAAGAATATAATGGAACAGAGTCCCTTTAAAGCACCATTCGAAATGTTCAGTAAAAAATCTAAAAATCAAAAAATAGGTATGCAAAGAAATAAGAAAATGAGAACCATATTTGAGAAAAAACTAACAAACAAAAAAAGCTGACTCAAGATAAGCCAAATGCTGGATTTAGCAGACAGTATTAAACAGTATCTGTTATACATGAAAATGTAACACAGCAGATACTGAGGCTATATCTTTAAAGAGTTGAATAAACAGAAATACATCAAGCATAATTCTATATCCAACCAAATAATTTTAAAAATAAATATAAAAACATTTTCAGATGAATAAAAAACTTTAAAAAGTGTCAATAGCAGATATGCACTACATATATTGGAAAATGATTATCCAGGTATATTTAAAATTGATTAATGTTCTCCTGTCCCTGCCTGATGCAAGAGGAATTTCTTTCTCTGATCTTTGCTATAACAACTTTGTGGGACTATTGCAGGTAATACTTATGAAAGTATGGGGACCTCCCTAAAACTGGGCACCCCAATGTTTTAACTCTCTATTGAGTTTACTTTCAGACTTTAGCAATGCCTCAAAGCTACAGTGCAAGTATTCACAGCTTTTTGGCTCAGAAGATTGCTTTCCTTGAGCTGCTCTCAGCTGTGGTTCTCTGCATGCAGTTCACTTGTCTCTCCAGCTTTCAGGGTGATAGTTTACAGTGTGACCTCAAATCTCTGAGAGATCTCAGTCATTAATTTTGTTTAATTGTGAGGACAAGAGTAATAACTTCCAAGCTCTTTACATGTCAGAGCTTAAACCAGAAGTCATTGTCTGAAGGGAGTTGGATTTCATCACTATCAAAATAGAATGAAAAATTATCCCTTCATTATCTTGACCTTGCTTTATTTTTCATCATAGTTCCATGTCTCCATGAAAGCATGTTACTTGGCTAGTTGCTTGCTTGCTGATTGTCTGGATCTTTCACTACCTGTAGATTCAAAGCTCCATGAAGACAGCGCTCTCATTCACTAGTAATTCCCCAAAGTCTTTTTCGAGGGAATGAATTGGTCAGAAAAGCCCAGCTCTAACACTAGCTATGTGAACTTGGAAAAATTACTTAAATTTTCTAACTCTAGAACCATCATTCCTTTAATAAAGATAAAAACTAAGACTACAGTTATCCAGGGTTTTATGGAAATTAGCTGGAGAATATATTTGAGGACCCAATATAAAGCAAGCCCACAAAAGCAATAAATAAATGATAGTCGCCACAGATGAGACATATCAAATGCATTTTAGCACCTTAAAAGATGACAAATGATGAGGTTCTTCCATTTCTAACATAGGGGGAAAATATTCCCCATGAGGGTAAAGACTTTGCTTTTCAGAGTCCCCATTTCTGTAGTCACTTAAGACTCTAGGAAAGTCCACATGAAAAATTATTAGCCAAGTTCCAGGGCACAAAGCTCATTTGTTCTCATTTGTTCAATTTTTAAAACAGACTCCGCTCACACATTCTATCTGTAGAACAATCATTTATAAATCTCACTGTTACTGTGATTCCTTCAGGCACCCTGACTATAAACGTGTTTAAGAGACAATGAAAAAAAAAAAAAGTCTCACGTTTCATTTTTGTACAAGTTATTGGAGCTGGGGTTCCAACATGATTCCAAGTACATAAAAGTTCAATCTAGAGTGAAGACATTTACAACACAGTGGGTGACTGCACAGTAAAGAGATGAAACATCACATGACCAGGTGCAAAATTACAGCTTCCCAGACCAGGTTGTGCAGGTGAGTGAGCGTGTTCCATACTCACCACAACAGAAAAGTGAGTTTCCAGAACCTTTCCGCTGGGCCCTGACATATAAAACTTGGGTTTACTCTGTATTATAAAGACACTCTTTAGCTTCAGGAAATAACTTGGAAGGCTACAAGAAGGAAAGACCATTCTATTGAAGCTTTATGATTTTTAAATCTTTATCTCAGAACCATGTAAGTCACCCCTGGTCTCTGAAAACAGTGTTTTGTGGCCACAAGTCCTTCAGAGAAATTTTATACTGAAGTCCAGGCAGCCCTCCAACTAGTTTCACCACCACTACTCGAATCTGTCTCACACACTGCCAGCAGATGTGAGTGTCCAAGATGCACTATTTTCCTGCCTGTCCTTTCCACGTGCACTTATTGGATTCCCCACTGCTTATGACTTGAAGCTCAAATTCCTGAGGTTAACATTTGGCTCTGAAGTATCTTCCTAATCATCTTATCTCCTACTACATCCTTCAAGAAACAGTTGACCCTTAAACAACATAGATTTGAACTGTGCAGGTCTGCTTATATTATAAATGTATTTTCTCTTTCTTATGATTTTTGTAATAACATTCTTTTCTATAGCTTACTTTATTGTGAGAATACAGTACATAATACATATAACCTGCAAGATATATGTTAATCAATTGTTTATGTTATCAGTAAGGCTTCCCGTCGAGAGTAGGCCATTAGTAAAGTTTTGGGGAGTCAAAAGTTATATGCAGATGTTAACTGTGTAGTCCTTGATGCCCTGACCCCTGAGTTGGTCAGGTGTCAATTGGACTCTCACGTCTTGATAAATACAATTTTCCAATTGGTGCTTTTCTTTTCTTTTTAATATATTTTATTGATTATGCTACTGCAGTTGTCCCACTTCTCCCCCTTTATTCCCCTCTGCCCCAGCACCCCTCCCCGATTCCCCACCCTTTAGTTTTTGTCCACGGGTCATACACATAAGTTCTTTGGTTTCTACATTTCCTATACTATTCTTAACCTCCTCCTGTCTGTTTTCTACCTACCACTTATGCTACTTATTCTCTATACTTTTTCTTCCTCTTTCTCCCGTTAATATACCTTCATGCCTTATATAAATCCCTTTAACATTTCATATAATAATGGCTGGGTGATGATGAACTCCTTGAACTTGACCTTATCTGAGAAGCACTTTATCTGCCCTTCCATTCTAAATGATAGCTTTGCTGGATAGAGTATTCTTGGATGTAAGTCCTTGCCCTTCATGACTTGGTATACTTCTTTCCAGCCCCTTCTTGCCTGAAATCCTTTGAGAAATCAGCTGACAGTCTTATGAGAATTCCTTTGTAGGTAACTGTTTCCTTTTCTCTTGCTGCTTCTAAGATTCTCTCCTTATTTTTAATCTTGGGTAATGTAATTCTGATGTGCTTTGGTGTGTTCCTCTTTGGGTCCAATTTCTTTGGGACTCTCTGAGCTTCCTGGACTTCCTGGAAGTCATTTTCCTTTGCCAGATTGGGGAAATTCTCCTTTATTATTTGTTCAAATAAGTTTTCAATCCCTTGGTCTTCCTCTTCTCCTTCTGGCACCCCTATGACTTGGATGTTGGGATGTTTAAAGATGTCCTGGAGGTTCCTAAGCCTCTCCTCATTTTTCAAAATTCTTGTTTCTTCATTCCTTTCAGGTTGTATGTTTTTTTCTTCTTTCTTGTCCACACTGTTGATTTTAGACCCGGTTTCCTTCCCATCCCTATTGGTTTCCTGCACATTTCCCCTCATTTCCTTTAGCATATCCTTCTTTTGCTCATATATTTTGCAAAGTCAACCAAGTCTGTGAGCATCCTGATTACCAGTGTTTTGAACTGTACATCTGATAGGTTGGCTATCTCTTCATGGCTTAGTTATATTTTTTCTGGAGCCTTGATCTGTTCTTTCATTTGGGCCATTTTTTTTTCTCAGCATGCTGGTTACTTTAAGGGATGGAGACTTAGGTGAACACAGAGTGGGACAACCCACATACTTGTGTTATGACGTTGCCAGTGGGGGTGGAGCCTGAGCAAACAATGGCGCTTGCTCTGCTCTCCCCACTTCCCCCACTACCCACAAGCAAGTTGGGTCCTTCCGTGCTGGCTCCGGGGTGGGTAGGCGGGCTTGTGTAGTTCCAAGACCCTGTGGGTCTCTCCAATGAACTCTCCTGTGAGGCCGGGAGTTCCTCCCGCTGCTGTCTCAACCCCCACAGGTGTATTCAGTTGGTGGTTTGAGGCTTTATTTCCCCATGATGGTGGGTTGTGCAGTCTGCTCCGCTGCCCAGCTTTGTCTTCCGGTTTATCTGCATGCGAATGAGGAACCTCCAAGTCCACCAGTCTCGGCCCCGCTGGGTCCCAGTTGGCCAGTTGCAGGTTTCGCTGAGTGCACTGGCCATGTTTTGGCCAGGCGTGCCCCTGGGTCTCTCCGGGCAGCTGCAGTGTTGCCAGTACCGCTCCACAAACTGCCGTCTTGCCATACCCTCTCTGCCCAGCTCCGCCCCACTTACCGGTCTGGATGAACGTGTCTTCTTTAACTCCTTGGTTGTTGGACTTCCACTCAGTTCAATTTTCTGTCAGTTCTGGTTATTTTTTTTTTTTAAATTGTGGTTTTTCCTCTTTTGGTTGTGCGAGGAGGCACGGCGTGTCTACCTACACCTCCATCTTGGCTGGAAGTTCAATCAATTGGTGCTTTTCTATCCCTGGGCTATCCCCCCGCATTTTCTCTTCCAGATGGATCAGTAGACTCCTTCCTTTCTGTTCCAATTCCTGTGAAATCCTTATCTATCTTGAAAATCTCTTGGTATTTTTGTATTTTACTTCTACTATCTTGGTATTTTTGTATTTTACTTCTACTCTTTGTAACAGTACATTTTAGTACTATTTTTGTGCCTATAGCATAACTACAGCCCATCTACTTTATTCATTTCATAGGCACTATATGTATTATGAATATTTTCATACTATATATCATATTAAGCACTAGAGCTTCAGTGTTGAACAAAAACAGACCTGGTTTCTGATCTCATGGCATTTTTTTCTTAGAGGGCCTTTAGACACTAAATAGTGACAGAAATAAATGTACTATTATAACCACAACAATGCATAAGAGGTTCAGATGCTATGAGATCCTAAAATAGTGAATTTAAGCCAGTCAAGATTAGGGAAGGCTTGACTAAGGAAATGCCAACTAAGTTGATGAAATCTGAAAGATGACTTCAAGTTTACTGGTTAAAGAGGGTAGGAAAGAGAGCTTCTGGCAGAGTGACCTGTACTGGAATGGAAGATGGTAATAACAAGGGACTAAGAAGTCAAGGTTGCTGGAGTAGAAAAGGGGAGGTGTAGGGTGGAGAAAGGTAACTTTGGAAAGTTAGGTAGTGGCCAGGCCATGGCTAGCCATGTACACCAGTAGTTCTCAAACATCTTAGTCTCAGGAATCCTTTGTTCTCTTAAGAGTTACTGAGAACTTCAAAGAGCTTTTGCTTATAGGTGCCTTATATCTATTAATACTTACCATTTTATAAATTAAACCTGAGAAATTTTTAAGTATTTGTATTCATTTAAAAGAATAAAAAGAAGCTTATTGCATCTTAACATGAATAACATGATTTTTATTTTAAAATAATTAGGTATCTCAAAATGAAAAAAGAATTGTTGAGAATGTGAGATTTGTTTTATGCTTTTGCAAGTCCCTCTACTATCTGCCCTAATAGAAGACAGCTGGATTATCACATCAGCCTCAGTGTTTGTTCTGTGGCAATATCATAGGTCTGGTTGCTATGGAAAACTCCAGCCCACTGAGAGAGAATGAAAATGAAAATGTTGTAGCAATATTAAGAAAATAATTTTGATATTATGGAAACTCCTGAATAGATTCCCAAGGAACACTTTAAGAATACGTGTTCCACATCACATTACTAGATTTATGCCCTACGTCAAGTGGAGAAAGAATTAAAAGGAAGTAAGAGAAAACGTAGGTAAATGAATACAGTAGCATTTTATAATATTTTAATAAGACTGGTAGCTTGGATGAGGGCATTTCACACATACATAGAAGATGGGTGATTTAGGCACGAGTTGGAGATTCAATGGACCACACTTGAAGTAGGTTTAAAAAAAGAAAGAATAGAAAAGGAGTTCTTTTCATTTTCTTGTTTTTACTAGTAAGTGGATAATTGAGCTTTTCACTGAAACAGGAAGCACAGAAATAGGAGAGGTTGGGGGAGCACAATCATGAGTTTAGTTTGAGCGAGTTGAGTTCGAAGTGTCTTTGAATCATTCCCCCACAAACAGCAAGTAATCAGTTGCCTATACGTGCCCAAGGCAGAGAGCAGAGGTTCGGGCAGATACATACCCATGTGAGTCGTGTGCCTGTGGTGGTTAATAAAGTTATTGGTGTGAATGAGTTTGCTTAGAAGAAAATATAAAGAAACAAGAGTATAGAACCAAGCCTTAAGGAATTTCTAAACGTAATGTGTGAAATGAAGAAGCCATATTAGTAATGCAGGAAAGACACAGGTTAGTCATTGAGATAGAAAGAAAACCAGGACAGTGCAGACACTCCACGAATTATGATGGTGTTATGTTCCAATAAGCCCATCATAAGATATAAACACTGTAAGTAAAAAATGCATTTAATACGACTAACCTACTGAACATCATAGCTTAACCTCAGAACATCCAAAAATGCTGGCAAACAGTACACGGTAGAGTATGTTTATCCTCGTGAATGCACGGCTAATCAGAGCTGTGGCTCACTGCCGCTGTCCAGCATCACAAGGAAGCATGGTACTGCATCTCGGCAGACCAGGAAATGATTGAAATTCAATGTATGGCTTCTACTGAATGTGTATCACATTTGTACCATCACAATGTCAAAAATCATAAGTTGAACTGTCGTAATTTGGGGACCATCTGATCTACATGTGCAATGTGCTACTGGGACAAATGTGAGAGTCACAAAATTATTACAAAGAAGGTAGCCCAACAAGGAAATGCTGGGACTGTTTTAAACACTCAACAGATATTTTCCTAGAGAAAAATGAGCAAGGGAGGCTAGGTAGAAAGACAAAATAACCAAAGGCACAGTAAGATAGAAGAACATGGTATACATGTGAACCAACAACCTTCTGACATTGATGAAGTAAGATGATTGAGACTGGAAGAACATGAACCTGAAAAAGGCTGAATGGAAAACACCAGATGGTGAAAGTCCTAACATGACATACAAGTGAGTTTGGGCTTTATGCTCTACTTTTGCAAAGGGAAGATTGTGACACTGTTTCTATGTTTTAAAATGATGAAAGTTTAGTATAAAACGATGAATACAAGTGAGCAAGGAGTGGGGCACCCAGACTACATTTAGTGTCCTCCTCATCTCCAGAGGGGATGGAGACAACCGGGAGCCGAGAATCAAGAAACCCTGAGGAGGGAGAATAGAGCCGTCCCATCCTTCAGACACACCTACCCAGCAAAACCACAAGCACAGAACCTGTAAGCCTTCTTCCCGTGGGAGGAAATGTGAGGCTTCTATGACCATCCTTTACCTAGATCTTCCTTCTACCTATCTATATTGCCCATTAGTAGTCACCACAGGCTTCTCTTCATCCATTGGTCCTTTACCAGTTGGTTGACAGGGTCTTACCTTAAACCATTTCTTATTCTACATACTTCCTATGAGATCTCATCCTCTCTTATGGTTTAACTATGACCCACATGCCAATGACTCTCCAAAACGTATCCGTAATGGCGAGATAGCACCTGAGATTCCATCTGGGCTTTTCTACTTGGCTGTCTCACACATCTCCAACTCAGAATGCTAAAAGTGTGGCTTTAGTAAGAATGCGATGGCCCTGGCTGGTGTGACTCAGTGGATTGAGCACGAAACTGCGAATGAAAGGGTCACAGGTTAGATTCCCAGTCAGGGCACATGCCTGTGTTGTGCACCAGGTCCCCAGTAGGGGGTGCTCAAGAGGTAACCACACATTGATGTTTCTTTCCCTCTCTTTCTCCTTCCCTTCCCTTCTTTCAAAATAAATAAAATCTTTTTAAAAAAGAAAGAATATGATAGGTCTTCCCTTCTTATGTTCACATTTTCCAGATGAAAAACAAAGCCCAGGGATATTTATTGCTCTTTCCAGTTTGCTTTCTCTTCAATGTCTGAAATAAGAAAAGAACCCAAAAGCTATGGCATATTCCTTCTTTCCCCTATTATTTAATTTGATACGCACGTTAACTCCAATGAGAGTCCATGGTGTTGCAAAAGCACTGAGCTAGGCTCCTTAGGAAATACAAAGACGTTTCAAGCAGCTTATAATCAAATACAGAAAATAAATATGCTATAACACAAGGGAAATAGAAATGTTCCATGAGAACCATAAAGCAAGAGGTAGGGATTTAAATGAGGACCAGTTTGTATCTTGTTCTGTTTTGTTTGTTTTTAAATATGTGATATACATTTGCATGTTTCTGGAATGAATTTAGCTATTCACAGTTTACTTTTATATAGCAAACATAGTTTGCATGCATATATTCCCTCCTCAAAGGAATGCCACAAATTAACTTTAGGATCATAGCTGGGACTTGCGTATTTTCTGCCCCCCCCCCAAAAAAAAATGAAGTCATTAGTATCCGAGTCCGGGGAAATACTGGGGTGGAGACAGAGACAGAGAGGGAAATAATTCAAGCCCGGAGTAATTGGCGTGTGACAGAAACAACACAGTGGGTCCTGAGACCAGCTATCAGGACGGCTTCCCACACTGCTGCAACCTTTCAACAGAGCCTTAGATTCTGAAAACAACCTGTTTATTCATTTCAAATGCAGGAGCCGTAGCCAGCCTCAGTCTTGGAATTGCAAGAACTCTACAAGACTTCTTTCCGTCTTTTCTTAAAGTTCCCCAGGTCCAGGTCTCATTAGGGAAGCATAGAGAAATGTAAGGCTCAGTAAAGTGAAATGCATATCACTAGGAACCTTTTCAACTGAAGTCTGTAGAGAGAATACCTATTAGGAAAAGTGTGACTGCATGGGATCCCTGAAGTCCTCTTATGAACTCTGAGCAATGATAATAAGGAACAAGAATTTGGCAAGACCCACTGAGAATCTAAATTTTAATAGGAGTCTGATTGGCATTTTCCTAGGTTATACCCTCTGGCTCAGAAAAGAAGGAAAATGATGACAGTTAAAAAAAGAAACATCAAACCTCCCAGGGTCCTCAATAGCTCTTGTACCTGCAAAATTCAAAGCAGCAGAAAATGATCAGAGATTCATTTCCAGGCCAGTGTGAGAGCTAGAGGAAAAATGCCTCAAGTCATAGTGAAAAGACTAGAAAATAAACTTCACAGGGGAAACTACAGGCAAGAGTTCTGAAAAATTATCCCTCGTGACATCAATATATGCAACATGTTTATTCGAATGCACCACAAAATATAGGACTAAAAATCCCAAGAGGCAGCAGGGAATAAGGCAGGAATTTCAAAGCTTAATGAGAATCTGAATCCCCTTGATAATTGTTAAAATGCAGCTTCTGATTTGGCATGTCTGGGTAGGGACTGGGATTCTGCATTTTAACAAGCTTCTGGGTGATTATATAGATCCTATGGACCCATGGACCATAATATGAATAACAAGGACAGGAAAAATTCATCAAATCACCAACATATAACCAGAGACATTGAAATTAAGAACAAACTGACAGTAACCAGAGAGGAAGTGGGAGAGGATAATGGGGGGGACGGGGGAAGGGTTTTAAGGAACAACTACAAAGGACATATGGACAAAACCAAGAGGGGTGGATCAGGGGAGGGAGGGAGGGATGCTGGTGTGTGGGGGACTTGGGGGTGGGAATGCAGACAACTGTACTTGAACAACAATAAAAAAATATTTATTGATCATGTTAAAAAAAAGAAGTCAGAAAACCTGGATTACGCTCTTCTCCCGCCTCCCCCTCTCCGCACACACACGATTTACAAACTTCATAATCTGCAGCCAGAACTCTAACCTCTCTGGGCCGCCATTACTATAAAATGAGATGTAATCATATGTCTCAACTAGAGTACAGCTGGGAATACTTTAATTATAAAGCAATATATAAATGAAATTTATTCTATTGTTATTTGAATAAACTGAAATATGAAACCATTTATCTTAAAAGAAAACCCACTGAGGGTAATAATGGTTAGTACATAAAGGTTTCATCTTTAGAAAATTGAAATTGAATTGCTTTCCATCTCTGGAGACAATAGCTCTAAGTATCTACAGCCATGATTCTCAAACCTCGCTGCCTGTTAAAAACCATTCAAAAGCTTTAGAAATATATACCACTGCCTGGGCACTTCCTATCTTGCAATTCTGCTGCAATTGGTCTAAAGGAGGACTCAGACAGAAAGTAGTATTTTTTAAAAAAACCCTCTTTGGGTAATTCTAACATGTAGACAGTGTTGAGCATCATGGGACCCTTGAGAGGGACGCTCACTGTGCAGAGCCGGGTGGGAAAGTCAGAGACAGTTGGCTGGGTGGCTGCGGAAAAGGGCAGTGAGATCTGGGGGGGTGTCTGTGTCTGTGTACCTGCCCACTGTTGGAAAATGGCTCCTCCATTGCAAAGATATTCAAAGAAAAGAGGAGCAGCCAGTGAAGGCGATAAGAAGGCTTATCTCACCGCTGGTTGTGAGGATCAAATGAGATAGTGTCTGTGAAGGCACCTGATGATCTGTTAAGTGTTATAAAAACATGTAGTGCTGTTATTACGAGATTTATCAAACACCTCATACCTAGGAGAGACTGAGGTGTAACTGTGGAAGAGGACGCTTTTAAAGCAGTCTCCTTCCGACCTCACCTCCTAACACAATATGCTGCCCCTGACAAAAAAGTACAGAGCAAACTGTGTGGTATAAGCTAAGTAGGATCTCTAATTATTGTCTGCATTTTTGTTGTTTTTCTGGGCCTTAAAGATTATTGAACAGCTTATTTACTGAGTGTTCTTGAAGTACCAGTTTGGAAACAAAACAAGGTTTTTGGCAGCTTCTTAAACATAGAGAAAACTTTAAGTGGCTTGCAAAGAAAAAAAATTAGAGGCAAGCAGAGGTGTCACAGGGACAAATTTACATAACAAGCAGGTGTTGAAAATAAAAATCCAGTAGAAGAGACAGCACCTGCCCAGAGGAAGAGTGTAATTAGGAGGTGAGCGGCACTCTCTGGCAAAAAGATCATAGCCCTCCCCCCTCTGCCCATGGCTGTCTGGAAAAATGCGGCAGGCCCTTCTCCGAGAAAAGGTCTTCGTTGAAAAGTCTCCGGGGGCCTCAGGGACTCGGAAGCATGGAAGCTGTGATACCGTTGAGAAACAAACCAGTCGGAAGGGTAAGTCATGTTGAGGGAAAAGCAAAAACTCAAAAATGTAAAACTATGTAAATATACTTTTATAAAGCTCCACGTGTGTTGCTTTCTGGTGAGTGGAATTCAACAATGTCTGGTAGTGCGGAATAAATCGTGAACAGTTCATATTTATTGAGTGCTCACTATATGCTAAACATGGTGTTTGGCTCTTTACATATAATAACTCTTTGGATTCTCATAAGAATAAGGTATTATTGTTGTGATTATTATTACCCTTATTTTACAAATGAGAAAATTGAGGCAAAACCAAACACTTGTCCAATAGACAACTTAGGCCGGGATTGGAAACTAGGTATCTTGATCGAAAGGCTATAATTGAACACTGCATTAATGACTCTCTAAATTGATGAGATGATGCTGGTGGAACCTATATTAACTAGTAGAATAGAAAGTCTTTCCATCTTCATATTTGTAGACTTGATCGGAAGGGCTTGCTCTTATTAGCAAAGTGGAGCGTGACATAGCCTCAGTTGGCCTTCTTTGTTACAAATAACAACAAAGTTTTCTGTTTCCTGTTCCTAGGTCACATTGTGCAACCCACGTAGTATTTTTTCTAGTAAATTTAATTTTTCCCTGTCTATTTGCCACCATCAAACTATAAGCTTTCAGACTGTGGATGCCACTGTTCTAAGAACGGTCTTGTTCATCTTTGCAGCGCGAGAGCCTGGCACAATAAAAACTGCAGAATAATCAGTGCTGAACAGGCCATTCAGGAATAGCTATCTAAGTGAATTAAAGGAATTATAAACAGAGTGGTCAGGAGAAGAGATTCAGATTTGAGTATTAACCCAAAATGTATTGGCATCCCCTGAGGAAAAAAGCAAAAAGACAAATTAGATAAGAACCAGAGTCAGGGTGTACATTTACATAGTTTGACTAACTGTTTATCTTATCCCCAGTATTTGTGTAGAAGGAAATAATTTGAATAAAATGTTTTTATAATGAAAAATTAGGAAGAAAAAGAAAGGAAGGGAAGGGAAGGGAAGGGAAGGGAATGGAAGGGAAGGGAAAGGAGGGAAAGAGGCCAAATAAAAGAGAAAGAGCCTAATGATTGATTTATTTATCTATCAATATTTATTGAGAATTTCTGCACATCAGCTCTTTCTCTAGGTTGTGAACAAAACAATTAACAAGATGGAAAAATGGGAGAGACCCTTACTCTAAAAATGAGGAAATTGGGAAGTGCTACAGAGACAAGTAAGAAGGTTAATGTGAAGATAATGCAATAAATTACAGAGGGGCAGTGCCATGTAGAGTGTTAAAACACATCCCACTAAGAAAGTGGCATGGAGCAGAGGTGTGTATGCGAAGAAGAAAATGGCCAGGTGAAAATCTGAAGCAGAGCATTTTAGGCAAAGGAATGTCCAGAACAAGGCCCCTAAGACAGGAAAAAGCATGTCTTTGAAGAAGAGGACAGGCCACTGCAACTGAACACAGAACACACAGGACACAATTCAGGGCAATCACAGCAGAGGGCCACTGGAAATCAAAGAAGATGACACTTCAATTGCTGATGAAAATGTGAATGCAGGGGTGGAGCTAAGGCTCCTAGTTGGGGGGTGGAGCTAAGGCTCCTACTTGGGTAACAAGGATACAACCATTGTCTTTAAGAGCAGAATTTTAATAGAATAGTTGGAATAGGTGACCTTCTGATTCCAGGGATCCAATAAATGAATTAGATGATAAGAAAATGAAGATGTCCAAGGATTCTAGCAGATAAGGAAAGAAGAGAGACTACAGTAAATGGAAATGCAAGCGTGAGAGAAAATCATCAGTGAAGATCGCAAAGGATTTAGATAAAATGATTCAGGATACAGAGAGGAGAAGTTATATTTAGAAGGAGAGAAGTTTTTACTGACTGAGAGTCTGAGTACAGTATAGACTATGAAAAGAAAGAGCAGAGTGGGCCCTGTCCAGGTAGCTCAAGAAAAAAAAAAAAGGGGAAGAGCAATAAAAATACACTACCTGGAAAATCCGAGGTGAAAAGGAGGAAATTAGAGGAAACTCATGACAGCTAGTCCTTTTTTTAATCTCTCTAAAGGAGGTGGTAAAGTCATCTGTTACGAATGGACTCAGGGGAGCAGGACTGGTCATTTGGAGGAAATGGTGAATACAGGTAACACACAGAGAGAATGGGAGTAGCGCTTAACAGATCAGAAGGTCATTGTAACCAGAATTCACATCTCATGATTCCTGGGTCCCTGGCTCTATATAAAAATGCCTTTCACAGGAAAACTGTTTAGTTCTCATTGCCTAAAAAAATTAATGTTTTGAATTTATAAAGGAAGAATGCGGAGTCTAAATTTGGGGACTCTGAGTACGTCATTCTTCTGTCTGCAGGATCAAGTCTAAAATCCTCAGCATGGAACACAATGCCTCTCATGATCTGGCCACACCTAACTGTTGAGTCTTCCCTCTTGCATCTCCTCCCACAAGCCCATCCCCCTAACCCAACTAAACTGCACTCTTTCTGTCATAGGCAGTGCTTGACGTGTTTAGGTCTCCGTACATGCTGTTCATCCTATGCGGAATAGCGCATTCCATCAGAAATGTCTGCTAAACCCCACCTCATCTCCTAAGCTTCAGACTAACTATTTCCACTTCTTTGATACATTGCTATTCCTATCATAGAATATTCTCTGACTTCTCTAGTTTCCTTTGGCATTTTATACATCCTCTTTTCATAATATCTGTTACATTTTATTTTCATTACTTGTTTGCATGTCCAAGTAACTCAATCATAGACCATGTTTTATTCAACTTTAAACACTCAGGATCAGCCCTGGCCAGGTAGCTCAGTCGGTTAGAGCACTGTCCCAATACACCAAGGTCACAGGCTCGATCCCTGGTCAGGGCACATACAAGAATCAACCAATAAATGCATGGATAAGTGAAACAACAAATTGATGTTTCTCTCTCTCTCTCTCTCCCCACTCTTACTTCCTCTCTGAAATCAATAAAACATTTAAAAAATACTCAGTGTCTATTATTATAATGCCTAGAGTATATTAGGTCCTCAATATTTTTTACTATATGAATGGATTGTCAGCACATCGAACATGCTGCCTTTTTCCGATTCTATTTATGGAGCAAAGTTTTATTAGCTAGTAGATCTACTAAGGTCATAACTTTAAAGATATTAAAAATACATTAGGACAAGTATTCTATGTTATATGCTAAAATGAATAATGTTAGCTTTAGCAACCATACTTTAAAAGGTTCAAAATATAATTTGGAGGAGAAAAAATATGTGAAACATAACTTAAAACTTTGTCCATATGTTATGTCAATCAACCTCAAAAGGGACAGAGAAAGAAGTAACATCAGCAGAATAGCAGTGTTGGCAGTTACTCATTCCTGTTGCTCAACAGAAACAAGAAAATGAGTAGACACTATCAGAATCAACCTTGTCAGAACCATGGAAAATAGGAAAAAGTTTGTAGTAAACAAGAAAATGCTGATTCAAGAAAAAATTGAAAATGGTAGGAAAGCTCCGTGGTATTTGTACTTGCTCTAGTCCCACTCCCTCCCCAGGTTAACAGTCAACTTGAAGAGGGCAGCCTGAATTCTCAGTGTGGGACCCCGGTGCCTGTCTCCATAGGAAGCCGAGCAGAACTTAATTGAAATTATCATGTTTCTATGTTCTAACCTATATGGGAGCTACTTGAATGATGGATGCAGTACACTCATCTCTGTTTCACTTAACAGAATCACAGGAAAAAGGGGGCAGGCATTCCTTGTAAACATTGTAAGATGAATGAAAAACTCACAGCCACATGAGATAAAGAAAACATAGAATATATAATCTCAAGCCCAGGGGGGAAAGCTGGGGATAATCTTTCTTCAGGAAATTGGCACTCTCAAAACCACCAGTGCGTACTCAGGAATTTAGGGAACCACACTCATGCTCAAGGAAGAACTCATGCTCATAAAATACCTGAGAAGACCCTAAGTGTCCACCTTTGGCTCATCTCCAGGCTCAGTACGAGCAGGAGCAAAGGCTAAAGCCACATCATAAATGACCAGCTAGGTGTTGAAGAAATGCCAAAGCACAGGGCCAACCTGAAAAGACTAAGATAGTTGTTTATTATGCTGTCTTTGTTTGTTTTATGTTAAAAAAAAACAAAAAAAAAAAAACCTCTGTCAAAAAACTGCTTGAATACCGCTAGAGAAACAGAAACCTTTCTGAACACAGATGACAAGGAATGCAGCCACAGGCACAATCACTGCAAAAACAGTTTGGAAAAGAAACTAAACAGACTATCACCACCCTCAACAATCAAGAATAGCAAACCCTGAAGAGGGAGAATAATCTTGCTTCTAAATTTTTCACGTCATAATGTTCAATTGTCTAATTTTTATCAAAAAAAAATCACAAATCATGCAAAGAAGCAGGAAAATATGGTCCATTAAAAAAAAAAACACAAATGAACGGAAGCAATCTCTGAGGAATTCCAGACATTGAATATACTAGACAGACTTTAAATCAATGTCAAAAGTAACACAAGGATGCTATAAACATGTCAATATTTCAGCATTATTTCTAGACAAGAGCTTTGAATATTTTTGAGCTAATAAGTGATTGAGATTTTTAGGTTCTATGTCATTTTAACATAAAAGTGCCAACCAAGTTCTGAGATAAAAGTGTCTGGGGTGCATGGCACCAGCTGAACTGACCATCTCTAAAGAATTTCTGGCTAGATAACTTTTGAGAAGTATAAACATCTTTTTTTTATTGTTGTTCAATTACAGTTGTCCCAATTTTTCCCGTTACTCTCTCCTGCCCCGCCCCCTACTCCCTCAGTCAATCCCCACCCGTTGTCCATGTCCATGGGTCCTTTATAAATGTTCCTTGACTAGTCCCTTCCCCTCCTTTCCCCTGTTATCTCTCTCCCCTCCCCCCCTAGCTGTCAATTTGTTTCTTATTTCCACATCTCTCACTCTATTTTGCTCACTCGTTTGTTTTGTTGATTAGGTTCTACTTATAGGTGAGATCATACAGTATTTGTCTTTCACCGCCTGACTTATTTCACTTAGCATAATGCTCTCCAGTTCCATCCACGCTGTTGTGGGTAGGAGCTCCTTCTTTCTGCTGCATAGTATTCCATTGTGTACATATATCACTTTTTTGATCCACCATTTATTACGGGCACTTAGGCTATTTCCGGCACTTGGCTATTGTATATGACACTGCTGTGAACATTGGGATGCATAGGTTCTTTTGAATTGGTGTTTCACGGTTCTTAGGGTATAGTCCCAGCAGTGGGATCATTGCATTAAAAGGCAGTTCCATCTTTAGTTTTTTGAGGAGAAAAGTGCAAACATCTTAAAGAACTACCCTCATGTGTCTGTTTTGATGAGTGATAACTTATAAAACGTTTCCCTAATGTCCTGAATTAATTTGACTGTGGAAAGTTGTACGACAAAATAATTCTCATTCTGCCTGCCAGGAGAAACAACTGTATTTTTCAAGGCCTTAGGATACGCGAGGCAATGTGTTAAACACTTTACATGGAAATTTTCATGAAAAGACTCTGAAATAGGTATAATTATCATTCCCATTTTACTAATAATAGGAAACAAGCTTAAATAAATTTAACAATTAACCAAAATGCTCAGAGAGAGCTAGTGGAAAAAAAAAGTGGAGATTTGAACAGCAGATGACTCACTGCAGAGCTTATCTACACTTATTCACCTACGGTGCCTCCGGTACACTGCAGATGACAGCTGCCCAGATAAGTCAGAGTGCTTCTTAAATTTTGTCTGTGCTTGGTAATAAAGTAAAACTCAGTTTTCTTGTATTTGCTTACTCAATATAAATATTATAGGTCCGTAATTTAAAACAGTCCTCTGGATTTAACATCTAACATCTAATACAAATTAATATTGGACACATTTAATAATAAAGCACCATGGATGTTTGCCAACTTAACTATTTTAAACTTATAAATGTGTGACTCTCTTACTACTCAAGCAGATTTTACCATATACATATGTTCTCTAGAATTAAAGAAAACCCCAGCTGGCCACCATGGTAAATCCCTTGCCTTCCATTTAAAAAGAAAAAGAACAAACCTCTCTATCTGCAATAAACTTCGACTAGTGATGGGGGAGCTCAAGAGTTGGAAAAGTTTAGTTTTAGGTGATAGTTAATAAGCCTAGTAGTTAACACAAGTAAAAAGCTATTGTTTCAGGAACTGCAGGTACTGCCCACCCTGGCTCCAGGTGACCACAAGCAATTGACCTTTGTGCTCCAGAAGAGACCATAAAGCTGTCAAGGTGGTATCCCAGCCAGTGTGATCCAGGGAGAGGCAGTCCACCGCCCAGGACACAGATAAAGAGTCACCCAGGACACAGATGAAGATAATCAGGGAAATTGCCAAACTGCAGCTTTTATCTGATAAACCTCTTTCCTGAATTCCAAATCCCTTACCTACAGTTTTTCTCCCTTGTAAAGAAGGCTGGCTTGAAAGAAAATGTGTAATGGGATGTTAGGGTACATACCTGCCATCTTCTCAGATCATGCACCATCTTAATAAAGCGCCCATAAAGATTCAATCCTCGTCTCTGTTAATTGGTTTCGATAGTAACGGGCAGCATGACCGCCGGCTTTTCCACTTTCAGTACTCTATGCCGTTTCAATAGGTTGGTTCAGCTGAAAACTTGAATGACCTTTCAGTCACTGACATAATAAAAGTAAAATAAAAGATATAAAAATATATGGCACGTGTATATATCTGAAGCATAGTTATTGAAAAAGTAGAATAGCACAATGAGTAATAAAAACAAGTAATTGTTATACTTAAGTGGCTTGGAAAATTCCGGATAAGGATTTAGGTGGTAATAGATCTAAGGTTTTCATTCTGACACTCATTATTCTTGCCTTTCACCTTGATGATTTAAAAGTCCTAAGTGAGAGGTTGGATAAGGACGATTGTGGGGAGAACCAGAGAAGGACTTGAGTCCAAAGGGAGAAGACAATGGAGCTGCTGAGAAGAGAAACAGATGCTTACTTTTCAGGTGGAATTCTATCTTAGCACAGAATGAGGTAAACCCAATTGGAGAGAGCACACTGAACACCAGGGAAGAACAGAGCTGGTTAATAGTCAGAATGACTCACCTGATGTTGGATTTTTCTAGCAAATGGCATTTCTAAACCAGACATCTTTTGTTATGAGCATCAAGAGAATAGAAGTCAGTTTAAATACAACAAAGGACATTCTTGATTCAAAAAGGATGTGCAAAAACCCATTGATAATGAGCCCAGAGCAATGAAACCTCAAACATATTTGGCAGCACACACTGAATGTGATTCAGCACCTTAGGGAATATCGTGCCCTACGACTCGTCTAGGATTTTATTATTGTTAGCAAATTCTCTTTAATTAGGATGACTTTTATTTAGTCCAGAGGTCACATTTCTAAAACTGCATCCTGCCTGGAGAAAAAGTCAGTGTGCTGAGGGGTTACTCCTGGTGTCTAGTCATGGCTTTGGAAGGTTCTGCATACATCCGACATTCAATGCAACTTCCAAACATGTCACATTGCTTTGGTTGTGCCTATTCTTGTTACCCAACAGCATTTGGGCAAACTTCTGAATAATCACCTATTAGAGTAATCCATCTACTGTGCTATAAAGAAACTACAGTTTTATAGTACTGATGAGTTAATTTAGGAGTTTATAATTTGGATGTTTTCCGCTGAACATTGCCTCCTGCTTTCATCATTTATAACACAAAGGAGCTTTTCAGGTTTTGAGAAACTCAAAATGAGTGAATTCAAGTCACCTCCTTCTCCTTTCCATCCTTTTGTCCATCGACCTTGAGTTGAAAATTGCTTCTTTTCTAGATGTTGTTTGAGGAGGTATGTAGGAGAAGGCATCGTGCCAGAGAGAACACTTACATAGGGATGTTTACTCTGGGACACAAGCAGAGCAAGAGTTAGCCAGGGTTTGTGCTCGGGCTGCCTATTCTGTCATATTCATTCCATTGTAAGTACACATCAGTGTGTTCCACAGAGTACAGTGCACTGGTGAAAAAAGGTAGGCAGGCACCAAGAAAGAAGGAATGAAGGCACTGTTTCTTCACTGTCTTCTAAAAACAAAGAAGCAAGCAAGTCGACTGCAGCTGTTTTTTCTGCAGATATTCACTTTCCCATTTCTTTTAAGTAGTCTAAATTTGACTTCAGGCAGAACATTTTAATTTCCCCAAATTAGCCAATTTCTGTTTACTGCCCCAAACCTTGGACATATAAAATTCTATCCAGGAAATTCATTGCTGAAAGATGACCACCAGTGCTTGTTCTTGGTTGTCTAGGCTGCAGGCCTCTGAGACCCAAGGCTCTTCCCTCTCCCAGCAGGAGGAGGCTACACCCAAACTCAGCTTTCCAAGATTCCCAAACCAGTGCAGCTGGCTTGCCTAACAGCTTCTCTGAACAGTTAATACCTAACCCAAACTGTCCAGTGTCCTATAATCTGATAATCTTCTTATCAACAAAATTGTTTTCATAAGTATCATATGAGAGAATGCAATGGGCAAGTTCCCTTCCCTGGAATGCCAACTGCAGTCAAGAGTTGATTCAGTAGGTCTGGGGTGCTTGAACCATGCATACGCCAAAGAAAAGTCTGAACTTATTCTGACTTCTGGAAGGTAACCTCTAAGCCCTTGGAATATCCTGCCTGATAAAAGTGCCTTTATTTACCTAGGGCCTTGGGTCATGCCAGAGAGCCTATGCTAACAATGTGATTTATGGTTGGAGCCATGGGCCATGTGGTACCAATTCAACTTGACCTCTGGAGTATAAGAAACTGAGTAACTAAGGTCAGCTACTAGGTTGCTCTATGCCTACATGATGAACTCTCAATAAAACGGGACACAAAATTGTGCAAGCTACTCTGGCAGACAGTACTCCATATGGATTGTCACACATGCTGGAAGAATTATACACTGTCTGTACAACTAACTCCCTAGGAAAGATGACTGGAAGCTCATGCCTGGTATCTCCTAAACTCTGTCCCAGTCTCCTTTTCCCTTTGCTAAGTTTAATCTGGATCCTTTAACCATAATAAACCTTAACTGTGAGTGTAACTGCTTTCGTGAATTCTTCTAGCAAATCAGTGAACCTGAGAGTGGTCTTGAGGACCAGTCACACTGACCCATAATGCACGTCCAGCAGTCTGCTGGCCCGATGTCCATGAGAACAGCAGTAATATTGCAGGGCCTGCATCTTCTCTGCTTTACAGCCCTCGACTCAGAATCGCCCGAGTGTAATGTGTTCCCTACTCTACTCCACTCCATAGAACTCATTGACAGCAGGTGGAGGACTCATGAGTTCTTCTTTGTTATATCACACACTGTTAAGACATTTATGAACAACGATGAAAGGAATTTTGTGCTTTTCTTGTTTCATTATTTTTAAATTTTTAATGTGAAAATTTGAACCTGCAACAAAATTCACTTTGATTTCTTTTAGAATTCCACTATCATTGAGTTCCATAAGAGACCTTTATTTGCTATGCAGTAACAAATTCTCATATCCACTGTTGATTAAAAATACCAGAAATAATTAAGAAAGGAAAGCAATACAGTGTCATAAGAGCTAAAATAATTTAAAAAAAAAATAGGCATGACAAAACCTACATTTTCTTACAAGTTTATTCCAGTCATTTGGGAAACCTATGAGATTTTTAAGTATACCATTCTCAGATTCCAAGAAGTTATCACTATCCATGTGTATATTTTCCATAAAAGGTCACTATTTAAAAATACAGATAAATCTCACCTCTCAGATATAATTACACTGATAGATTCACTCACCTGCAATATATACTGTGATTAATGTTACAATCTATGAAGAATCTTGGCCAACCACCTCTGTCAGTGCACCAAAGATGATGCAAAGATCATTTTTTCAGGAGTGAAATGGGAAATTGCCAGCAGCATAGACCAAGGCCCAATAATGAACTCTGTAGGCTTGTCTCTGCCTCCAATCTTATCTCCATTCTTTGTCCCACCTCCTTACTACCTAACCACCACTCTACTCTCCCAGCCTTCTAAGTATCTGCTCACATACACATGCATTGCATACACACTGAACCCACTGTTCTCTAGGTACGAGTGACTGCCATGTCTGCCACAGACCTTGACATATCGGAGGCACTCAGTGTTGGTCAAAAGAACAACTCAGTAGTTTTATTTTAGACACAAATCACGCACACACACACACATGCATGCACACCTCCCAGGGAGGCATTCCTTTTCCAACTCAAGATTCAAGATCCTAATCAAATAACTGCACGTTCCGTTGTCCAGTTCTGACTTTCAAGGCAAATAAGTAAGTTTTGTGTCTTCTTTGAGGTTCCAATATTTTTGTATCTTAAGTATAAAAATAGACTCATTTGACTCATTTTTATGTCAATTTTTTAAACAAAGGGACTTTTGTTTTTTGTCAAAGTTTGGAATGGGATAGTTATTTATGAATGTGAGTACAATAGACAGATGAGGTAATTTGCACCTAACAGAATAAAACCTATTTTTATTTCATTGCAAGAATTGTTGTTAGTCTTCTAAATAAATCCTCTAGAAGAAATCTCTTATTCCATGATACTTTATTTATTTTTACCTTTGTAACACCATATTCTATTATGCTAAAATAATTCATAATACTTTATCTCTTCCAGTGGATTATAAATTACTTGAGGTCAATAACCTCATTTACATAGGATCCTAGAACAGTTATAATGGTACTTAGAAGATAGTAGTTGCTCAAGAAATATTGGTTAAACAGGGGACTTCCACCAAGATGGTGGCATAGGTGGACGCACTGCACCACCGCTCACAACCAGAGAGTTTAAACAACGAACTCAATAGTGAAAAATAAACAATCAGAACGGACAGAATTGAACTGAAGGGAATTCCGACACCCAGGAAGTTGGGGAGGACGTACATCCAGGCCGGTAAGCGGGGCAGAACCGAGTGGAGGAGCGGAGTGAGAGGCAGTTTGCCCAGAGGGAATCACCCCGGGAGCACCTAACCAAAACACTACCCCGAGCAACAGGTGAACCTCGCAGGCCAGCGGTGTAACTGGAAAGGCCAGTGGGAACCAGCAGGGCTGAGACTGGCGGAAAAGGCAGTGGGGAACTGGGGAGCAGAGGGTGATAAGAAGAGGCGGTGAACGGCAGACGCCATTGCTCCCTCCCAGGCCCCGCCCCCAGAGGAAACATCACCAAAAAATGACCCAGGTTGCCAGGCACCGACAAACACCTAGGACTCCAACAGGTGCGCCGAGATAAAAAAGAATGAAAATGGCCAAAATGAAAGATCAGAACAAATTACAACTAACGGACGAAGAGATAGCCAAATTAACAGATGCCCAGTTTAAAACACTGGTAATCAGGATGCTCACAAAACTGGAAGAAATAGTTGAACAAATGAACAATACGATAAAGATAATGGAGGAAGATTTACAGGG
>PVJI01015935.1:0-39672 GCA_004026765.1 Micronycteris hirsuta
AAGAAAAAGAAGATCAAAACTATGAACAAAAAATGGCAATAAATACATATCTATCAACAACTGAATCTAAAAAACAAACTAAGCAAACAAGAAGAACAGACAGAATCCTGGATATGGTGAGTGTTTTGATGGTTGCCAGATGGAAGAGAGGGAGTGGGACAATGGGTGAAGAGATGAGACGATTAAGAAGTACAAATAGGTCGTTACAGAATAGCCATGGGGATGTAAAGTACAGTACAGGGAATGGAGTAGCCAAGGAATTTATACGCATGACCCATGGACATGAACAATGGTGTGGGATCACCTGAGGGAGTGGGGGATGCTGAGTAGAAGGAGGAAGGGGGGAAAAATTGGGACAACTGTAATACCATAATCAATAAAATATAATTAAAAAATAAAAGATGGTCACAACAAAAGTGAGACTTCAACTGCCTTATTAAAATATGCAATCTTTGATTTTACTTCTTAAACAACTATTTTCAAAAGTGTGCTCCATGGAACACTATTCTCACACCATAAATCATAACTATGATGTGTAAAACTGGGAACAACACATATTACATGCTCCCTTAGACATCCACAGAAGACATAATAGCACAAAAGATTGCAAGAAGTTCTACACTAAAGTGATCATTTAATATTTGTTCATCTGAGATCAGTCAACTCCTTTAGCACATATTAAATTCAGAAAATTGGTCCATTAGCACTTACTCTGGGAAAAGATCAGCTTATTGAATGCTTCCCATGAAATTGCCACACTTTTAAGCATAGCATCGAGGTTTTATAACTTACCTCAATTTATCCTTACAGACTCCCCCCTACTCCACGCCTGTGGAAAAATACTAGTCAAGTCACAAAGATCCAGTTTTTAATCCCACATGGCACATATATATTTTTGCCACCAGGCTTTTCTTGGACCCAGTCACAGTTTTATTCATCCTTTTACTGAGCTCAAAATCCTCCTTCCTCTGTGAAGTCTTTCCCAATGCCTCATTAAAAATGTGACGTCTCTTTAAATTTTCAAAGCAGTTCTTGGATCTCCTTGAAGCACTAATTTGGCCCACCATTAACATTATTTGTTAAATTACAAAATCTTTGTAGGCGCAGGATTATAATTAATTTATCTCATTATACCCTGGGACCTAGCCGAGTAGTGTAAATATATGAGGGAATCCACAAGTATATTGAATTAAATTGGTCATACAAAGTTATATTTACATGTTTGGTAAAGTGGGGCATTAAAGAACGATGATGGAAGAGAGAAATCGTGTGTGGGAAAGATATATGATGTGCTGCTGCATCTAGGCATAGAAGCATTTTACTATTTCACATCAGATAAGAATATGATGGAATACTCAAGGTTAATCAAGTCAGCCCACTGCTACTCCTGGGAGATAAGCTGGCATCATCTCTTTGTACTGTACTTTTTCAAAGCAGAAAATCTGGAAATGACACTTTCTATGTGGATAAATATCAGAAATTCTCCAGTGCAATCTCTGGCTGTGAAGTTCTTCATTCCATAATGCTCTTCTGGAAATAATGAGGCACCGGGCCTCCTATGGAAGTCATCCCTTCCATCAATATATTAAAAAAAAAAACCTCCTGAGAAATTAACAGGGAATCTCATATTGATTTGTATGCAAAATCCAACGGGAATTGTTATGCCTGTACCTGAGAAGAGACTGTCGTAGCAAAGTGACACAGGAAGAAATCCTCCTCTCGGAGGCAGACAGTCCTAATCTGAGTCACGCCACAGGATGTAAGAGCTGTATAACACCAGGGTATTCACAGAACTCTCTAAACCTGCTTTCCTTATCCAGAGAAAGAGAACAATAACCCTGCATAGTATTGTTATCTAAATTAAATAATAGATTACATATAAAGTGACTTATATCTATTCTACCTATGCCAGATATTTTTCATATATAGAAACTTGATTTTTTTGTCTTATGTGATATAAATTTATGACATATAAAGCATAGGTATATGTGGAAAACACAGACATTTGCTTAGTCTAATCATATTTTCTTGAGAATCGTCTATAGTATGTCAGTCATCATGAGTAAAAATAGGAAAAATGAATATTGCCTATCTTTAAAGACAAATGCATAATCAGATAATTAACAAATTATCAAAAATAGTCCCTATCCTTAAAGACAAATATATAATCAGATAACTGTCAAATCCTAAAAAATAGGCATATTGACAATAGTTAGAAGTAATGGCAGAGCTACTCTGGGTGGTAAGAAGTATGAGAAAGTGCTGGGGTCACAGAGGATCAGCAGTACTCCTGTCTCTCCATGGCCCTTGAACTCAATAAGAAATACAGGGAAGAAAATAAATGGAAGTAAGAAACTGTCCCTTTTGGTACTGATAATAATGTGTGGTTGTGGTGGGCTCGCTAACTGAATCCTACATTTAGATGGAATTTCTCACATAAAAGCTGTTGTCACCTCTAAGAAAGGGACTTGAACACTCAGCCTGTGAAACGGTCCAGAGCAGTGATGATTACAAGCTCACGCTGACAATCTAACTCCCAGAGAAGGAAGGAAAAAGTGGACCTCGCCAGCTCATTTTTTCAAAATTTTACCAAGCAAGAAAATCTCTTACTTTTCTGGGGTGGAAGGAGTACGGAAAAGAAAGCGGCTGCCATAACTCACTAGAGTCCTCCCCACATCAGAGTGGGAAATGAAAATTTTCTCTATGGGAGCACCCAGTCTGTTTCGGGTAGGATGACCATATATCTCTGTTAGACAGCCTTTTCCTGGGTTATACCTGTTTCCCAGTGTCAGTATTGTTTCTTTTCATTCTCAAAAGAGTTCAAGTTTGTTTTAACAACAATAACAAAAAAATTCGTTTGACAACTTATGTGATCATAATATCAGGAGATAAAGCAGATTTTTCAGGAGGTAGAGATTGTGGCTCCGTCTTTGGGAAAGAATAAGAGTTAGCGAGGCTACGAGAAAGAGATGGGGTTACACAGAAGAGAAAATGGAAAGGGACAGAGGAGAGAGAAATGGAAACCTCGGGAAAGTGTGGAGACAATACATGAATAAAAAAGAGTGTATCTTGTTCATAAATTCTAAAACTGTATACATTGCTGGAGTGCAGAGTATAAAGTAGAAATGGTAAGAGACCATATTCAGATCCTACTGCTGGGAAGAGCAGCAGTTCCAGGATCCTTTGCTATATTACGGGTTTATCTAGTACACTTAAATTATTAATTTTCCTATTCAACATAACTGCACCATCTGGTTTTAAAGTACCTCCACAAAAAGATGGCTAATAATGGATATATCATAACTGATTTCTCCTATAATATATATCTTGTTTCCTGGATAAACTGAAGAATATTTTAAGATTTTTAAAGCATACACTCAAATACTTAGCACTGTTTGAAGAATATTTTTTCCTAGAACACTTTTTAAATTCATAATGTATTTAAAGGTGATACACTCAATTAAAGAATTTATTCAAAATTACTGAAAATTATTTGCTTATAGGAAAAGACACCAAGATACTGAAGCACATGTATTTATATTTTAAGACAAATTATCACATGTTTAGGTAATTTCAGGTACTTATTTTTGGTAAGTTCATGAATTGAATCATAAAATTCAGTGATGTTTTTTCTACGTGACTGTGAAAGAAATTTCCATGAAATTCAGAAAAGTAAAAAAAAAATTATTATCTTTAGACAAAATTGTATCTTTCAATCAAATTTCAATTTGCACATTTACCAAGTAGCAAATTCCACCATAAAAATATTTAATAGCGCTTACCAGCTAGAAATGGGAGGCTGTCTCTTAACTGGAAATCATTCCACATTGTCTCACCCTATAGCCATTGAGTCCCTGCTAATCTATTAGATACTCATATTTTATGAATGTTATAATTTTATTATTCACAACAATCCTATGAGAAACATATCCTAAGTTTATGCAGGAGGAATTTGAACCTGAGAGATGTATACATTAATAAGTAATCAAAATCATGCCACCAATAATCAATTAATAGAGCTTGATTTTAAATCGAAGTCTGCTTGCTGCAAAACTTAATGGTGTTTTGATTTTATTACAGGGCCTCTTTTGCATTACCACGCACTTTATTAGATTTGAAAAGTGGAACAATTACATTGTTTCACTTAAATTTTATCTGAGCTTTAGCTGTTTTTAGGGTATGCAGTTTATGGGATAGTCATGTCAGTCAGAAAATGATTTAATGATAACCACATCAAAATCAGTTATAAACCTCTGAAGGGGAAACACACTGTAACGTCCTGTTCCCAGCAAACCTTCTAGCTCTCTTTGTATTTAAGCTCCTGCACAGGGACGAACTACAAGAGGAAGCAGCGTTGCCATTGTTCATTTCCAGCTCCCCTAAAGCACTGTCATCCGTCTTCCGGTGTCTGTCCTGTTACCTCCATTACTCAGTCATTATGCAGAGTGGTGCAAAATCATTTCCCTTGCTGCTCACTCCTTTTTACTTTCACCTTATTTTAGCCAACAGAGCTTTTGATTGAAGGGTAAAAAAAAAAAATCAGGTCAAATTGAAATTGTCCAGTAGCACTTCTGGACTGCTCCAGATTTCAAGCTAATCCACTTAATTGTCTATTCTTTAAAAGGATTATCCAACCCTATTCCATATGAACCTCTGTAAAGAAAGTTCCTATGAGGCAGCCGGGAAATATTTCTACACTTTGACAAAGACAACATTGATACAGTATCAAGTGCAATAACAATTTAGAAAGCAGTCATCCTTTATTTTAAGGCCTGACCCTTAGAAAAGAACAAATAAATATAAGAGGCTGTAACTCTTGAACTATAGAAAAGGAATCCTAAAATTTTATGCTTTTGCTATCTGTTAGTGACTGTATCTGAGTACACCGCACAGAATGTTAGAGGGTAGAAAAGAGATTTTGTAGGACTGAGAATAAGTAATCAGAGTGATGTTGTTCCATTTATTTGTTCATGGTCAAGTCCCTGGGATTCCGGAGGGATGAACTTCACAGAAGACTTAAACCGAAATGCCCCTTATTGTAGATAACCTAGACCCTTTCTGATACATTTTAATTTAGACTTTTGTTTCTTCCCAGTGTCTTTCATTCAAACTACTCTAGAAAAGCAAATTTATAACTAACTCTTCCAAATACTTTTCCTTTATATTCCAAAAGAGAAATTATTTTAGTCTATAGTAAAGAGCAAAATTCTAACCGTTTTTCAAGGTTCCACTCTGCAATATCTCCTAATTATTTCTAACAGTTATGGGATAAAAATATGAACACAGGACTCGATTAGAGTCCCACCGAAAATTAAGAGGTTAACCCATCCTCTTAATATGGTAAACTCCATGCAACTCATGCACATCTGGAAATGGAGGAGAATTTTCAAGATACCTATACAGAAATACTTTGTTTATTGTGGGCCCAGGGAAAAAAGCAGGGGGTGGGGAGGGACAGTAGGGGGAGGTTCTTAGTACAGTGTATAAATATATTGCATGAGGAACAAGATACCATCTCCCATATAGAAATGTCAACATATATAAGCATCTCTATAAAGTATATGTATCTAGGAACATAGAAAAAGATCATGTATCACTAAGTTGTTTTTTTTTTTAAAGATTTTATTTATTTATTTTCAGAGAGAGGAGAAGGGAGGGAGAAAGAGCAATGTATGGTTGCCTCACTGGGGACCTGGCCCGCAACCAAGGCATGTGCCCCGACTGGGAATCGAACCTGGACCCTCTGGTTCCCAGCCCGCGCTCAATCCACTGAGCTACACCAGCCGGGGCTAGTAAGTTGTTTTTTAACCACCCACAGAATGGAGACCTGAAGCAAGATCAGTTATGTAAAAATAAGGAAATAATATCGGTTTAGTTTTATACCTGAGTTTCTGCTTAAAATTGATAACCTACAACAAAATATTCATCAAGTATTCTATTCTGCATCACTATCCTCTTTTAACTAAAATCAAGCTTTATAAAAGCAGATGATATTTATTTTGCATTTACTGTTACCAAGTTGCTATGTTAAACACTTTAAATTTATTATCTAATGGAATTCTCACAAAAGTCTGTTAAGGTAGGTATTATAATTGCCAGGTCACTGATAAGATGAGGAGGCTTGGAGGGGGCCAGTATATTAGAGATGGTAGTAAATTGCCCAAGTTCATGGAGATAATAAGAGGCCAAACTGAGTTCAAATCCACCTTTGTTTGCATCCAGAATCAATGCCTTTAAACCATGTACGTTGTCAACTTAATGCAGAGAAAAATCACTCCCTAGAAACTTTGTAGAGGCATAAAACTTTGCCTTATTCTTTCAAGGAATGCAGTTGCTCAGAGTAAATCTTTCTCAAAAGAAAACAGTTTGAGGCTTCACCCCCACCTCTTCCACACTCATATGTAGTCCACACAGACACCACGGCCTTGTCACTGACAGGATGGTTTAAGAAAGGCTTTCCACCCCATTCTTTCTCACGTGGTCCCATTTACTCTCCAAAATAATTAGCTTGGAATTAACTTTTACATTCAAATGCTTCTTCTCCCTGAATGTTCTTCAATGTCCTGTACAATGTTAGAAATTTTTTTTAAAGATATTGTCCCAGGTAATTTTAATAATCGATCATTCTCTTATCATAAATGACATTTGATTTTTTAAAGGCATTTTTCATTACACGCATCTTCATATTATGATAACTGTTCCAGCTCAATTGTCTTAATAAGAACTCAGGGGAGACTTGTGATATGACTTGAATTGAATAAGGAGGGATATTCCAACCTAATCAGCTGGGAGAAAGGTGACTTATAAGATTAATGACAAGAAAAGGCAGAAAAGACTTGGGAAAATGCTGAAGATTTCTGTGTAAAGCATATTGGGTACAGAGGTGATTTAGAGATGTTGAATAGGCTAGGAGGAATTCAGCTGTAGATATCTGGAAAGAGGTCAAATCTACACTCAAATATAGAAAGAAGGCGCATGTTCAAAGTCCAAAGGAAAGGAAAATGTTCCGACACTCACATGTGGTGACAGGAATATTACAGAAACTCCGAGGTCACTAAAATAACTGCCCAACTTATTCTGAGTCTCTTGTTCCCTGTCATCTCTCCTGCCGATATTCCTGATCCACCTTCCTCTTAACATCTTTAAAAACTAGTTCCTCTATTTTATACATGTGGAGAGCCTTTGCAGGCCAATAGTACTACTACTGATGGTTCTAAATGATGGAGCAAAAAGCAAAAATTTTGAGAGCACAAAATATTAGAAAGAGATTAGACATAAATTCTAAAGAATTTGAAATATACTGAACTAGACTTAAAGCACAGTTTTCTCTAAAGCATAGAAACATTTAAATTGTGTTGCATTTTTTAAAACGCCTCTGTGTGTACGGCCTTTCCTTGCTTGTGTTTTGGTTGAGATGCGGTAACTTGCAGAGCAGCAGCTATTTCTAACGCGAATGTAAGTGACAGCCTAAGCATTTCCCTCCTGCTCTCACCCTGCTGAACTGACATTGCTTTTACTCAGACATCTGGATGTTTCAGGATTTCTTGCCTGAGTCAAATAGCATTTGTTATATTACTAAACTTGACAAATCACTACAAATTGAGATTATGTCCATCACTGTACACTTTTAGGTTTCCGTTCCTAATGAAGCAGTACAAGTTTACTTCACAAGGAATTAGCAAAGGTTCCATTAACAGTAGTGTTCAATTAATGCTAAAGTTTTCAATTTGTCTCATACTTAAAGCTATAATGGCTTCTTCTTAAATATTAACAATATTATGTACTATTGTAATAGCCGCTCTAGTAACTCAAAGGGAAAGATTAGCTATTATTAGTTTAAATTATAACACTAAAGAAACCCAAGGGTGCAAGTTAAAGCCCTGCACTATACCCTTTGAAAGAAAATGTCTAAAACTAAAAATAGAACTGCAGAGAATGAAACTGGGGTGAGGAGCAGAGATAGTAAACTGTTTCTAAATATTTTCTATTTTGACTTCATTTAAAGGGGGAGACTAGGGGTCTAAATCATTCCAAGGCTCAGAAAGGTTTCATGATTCCTATGGAACAAAGAAACAGCACCCTAGATGCAAGGAGACACCTGCAAGGCAGTCCAAGAAGGAAGCTAAGGATGCACAATGTTTTCTCTTGTACAACTGATAGGGGACTCTAGAGTTGGAAAATTTCAGTTTAAGGTAAAAAGCTATAAACCTGGCAAATAATGTTTACGTTTAAGCCTTTGTTTCAGAAAACCCAGATAAGGCTGATCCTGGCTCCTGGGAAAACAGCGGATCACCTGGGGCACTGCTAATGATTACCGCCTGGGGACAACTGGAAGCATCCGGGCCTTTGTGAGACAGACCACCACCCGCCCCTGGGAACAGCTAACTGCCCCCGACAGGAATGCCTTGGCGCCGCTTACCTAATCCCCTGGTCTGCAAAACTCTTACGGACCTGCTAATCCCTGGGTATAAAAACACTGGCCTGAACAAAGAGAGGGAAAGATGGTCTGTTAGGGTATAAACCCGCCATCTTCTCAGATCCCCGGCCATCTGAATAAAGCACCTATAAAGATTCAATCACTGTCATTGCTTACTGGGTTTGGTAGTGACAGGCAGCCCGAATGCCTGTCTGTTTTCCAGTTACACAACCTTACAGACGCCCTATGAAAAATACAGCTACATTTTTTCAGAGGCCTGCAAGGAGGAGATATACTGTAGGCATTTTCACAGAAACTTGGGCCTGCAGTCTCATATTAAATGAAGAAGTAGCCTAAACCCTTTGTGTTTTTATTCTTTCAAGCTCCAGTGCCTTTGAAAGCTGATTATCCCGCTTCCTTCCAATTAAGATTGAGCAGAGATCTAGACCAGAACTTCTGGTGCTGGCCATCAAACAGTTACAGAGGCTAGGAGGAAAACTGAGGGTCTGATTGCTTCCTCTGCCTGAATTAAAAAAAAAAAAAAAAAAAGGCTAAAAGCCATCATAACGTTAAGGAAAATACCCTGGACATAATCACTATGTGTTTCTCTAATCTGATAAAGGCCCTCTCTTCTTTCAGCCGCTGTTCATGCCGTTCCTCTGGCCTGCGGTTCTCTTCATCCCCCTCTTTATTACCCCCAAGCGAGCTCATGTTTCCTCTCTTTGGAAAGTACTAACTATAACGACTTCGGAAGTTCGGTCTTCCCTCCTCCTGCACTCCTGCCCTTTGTAAAACTTGGCTTGTATTTTTCTTTGTTTAAATCATCCCCCAGTCAGAATGTAAATACTTTGAAAACAAATGAACACATCAGTGTCATAGCCATTTCGACCTCCATCGCTCTGACTACTGTCATAGAGAAATCTGCAGATGCCTGAATCAGTGACACTCTGAGCTCTGAATCCTGACTCCTCTGTTTCTAGCTATGTGACTTTGGGCAGACATCAATTACTATTTGTGTTGGTGTCTTATTCATAAGGGCCAAGTAGGATCTTACGTGTAAAGTACAAAGCGCATACCTAGCACACAATAAGCGCCTAATCAATGTTAGAGGATGTATGAATCACTTATTTATTAAGGAAAGCATAGATGTGCCAATTTGCACAACTCCAGGAAGCAGCATTTATATTGCAGCCTATGTGAATAGTGGGGTGGAGCACCACCTTTATTCTGTACATAACATATGTGTGCATTGTCACTGTTTTTTCTTCGAGTGCAATTTGGCCCTGTGCTAAGTGGTAAGAATATAATAAAGATACAATTTCCCTTCCCTTCTGTAAATTATCATCTATTACAAAAGGAATCTCATTTCATTACCACGAAAATGAAATGTTCAGTGCCCCCCACACACACATTTAGTGTAGGAGTTGCTGAGTTCTTTATCTGGCAATCCTTTTGTGACATTTCTTTGCTGCCAACCGCTAAGTTCAAAGTTTTGATAGAACATGTCAGGCTGCCATGATCTGCCAGCATGTCTCATTCCTCCCTACCGATTAATCTATAAAGATAAAATGAACTTGTAAAGGCATGGGATTCTCCAAGTCCAAAAGTGAGCACACCTCCTGAAAGGTAAAGCAGACGTGTGTTTTTCAAAGAACTTTCTTTCAGCTTTTCCTTACAAGTTGTGAAACATGCCTCTCATTGGCTAAACTTTGACTGAGAATTCATTTCTGCTTTAGTAGATCTTTTTTTAATTTTGCATTTCTTTGCCCTATGTCATCTCTTTCTTGTTGGTCCTTTATGTCCAAATAATAACTTTCTTCAAACTGAGATAGGTACCTCAAAAGTGGTAACCAGTAACAGACTGCTGGTAGAAAACCTTTTTGTGTGAGCACAGATGGCCATATAGGGCACAAAATATCCCTGTACATCACTGCTCTTTCCAAACAGGTAACCTTGAGCTATTCCTTTGAAACTATCCTTTAGGTTTTAGTTATATCCAGGCATCAATTATTTTGCCCCATTGAATATTTGATAGAAATATCATGCACCTATTCTACTCAACATCAGGCAAATGAGTAGGTGGGCAGCTATTAATAATGTGCTTGAGCCCAGCTGGTGTAGCTCAGTGGATTGAGCGCGGGCTGGGAACCAGAGGGTCCCGGTTCGATTCCCAGCTGGGGCACATGCCTGGGTTGCGGGCCAGGTCCCCAGTGAGGGCCATGTGAGAGGCAACCATACATTGCTGTTTCTCTCCCTCTTTTTCTCCCTCCCTTCTCCTCTCTCTGAAAATAAATAAAATCTTTAAAAAAAAAATAATGTGCTTGAGTAGTAGATTAATTATGAATGCTTTGAAATCTTTTTTGGGACAATAGCCAAGGCAGACCTCTGGGGCACTGTGACATCAGAGTAAGACAGTTCTCAGTCCCACACCTTGCCCTCCAAGTCTCTACTCTGGTTTTAGCAGAAGTCGTACAGGGGCTCTGTAATTCCATGCCGTCCTGGAGAGACTTTCTCTCCTGCTCCCCTCCAATACCCTACCCTTGCCACCACTCCATTTGCTTTGAGACCATTAAAATTAGTCATATTATGCTTTTGTCCCTATTTTCATTATTCACCTTAAAAATAATCATTTCCCAAATTCTACTTATCACCCACATTCATATCTTGACATAAGTTATATTACCTTTTAACACTGATCTACCACTATTCTTGACTTTCTAATGTCTTCTTACAGTATTTGGTTTTACTTATTCTCCTTCATCAGGAAAATCCTCTATATCCTCAACCTCTTCTCTGAATGTTCCCTTTGCCTTTTGAATGTTTCTTCTTCCTTTGTCTTCTAATGGAAATCTGTTTCTCTCAGAGGACTGTTCTTCCTTGTGCGATTTCTCAAGTGGAGGATGACGGTACTCCTACTCTCTAGCTGGTAGATGGGCGTGTCCCATGGTCGTCGTTATCAATTTCAGATTATTCTTTCTCCACCCTCCCCGAAACCCACAAACTTTGAATCTTATGCTATAAAACCATAACACTAATTACTCCTTTTTCCCGAAATTATCTAAAGATTCTGGTTTACACCAACTTGTGCTAGAAGATCTTAAATCTTGACTCACTGTCCCTTTCTCTAATGCTACTTCTGTCATATTTGGGTGCCTAGGTAGGGTAAGGCCAACAGATCAAGTGGCAGTTACCATTACAAAGACAATGTGCTACTTACAGTTCTCAAGGAAAGGGGCATTCCACACCAAGCAGGACCACACAGGGAAGTACTAGTGTGGGGCAGGAGGCAGCAGGAGGCAGCAGGAGGCAAGGGGAAAGCATGGGCCAGAGGACAGAATGGTCAAGGCAGAACAGGTAGGCTGAGTAAGTTTAGAGTTTGATAGTTTTAATAATGGTGAGCACTGGGCTAAAGAGGTGGTTCCTAGTTGTCCTGTGCCTAGTCCTGGAGTGACTTAGGGCAGAGAGAATATTGACTCGGTGTGTCTTACCCTTAATCCCCCTTCTATATCCTTTTCCCATCCTAACCTGTGTAAATTCCATTGTCCATCATTAAAATCACTTCCTTGTGTATACCATAAATTCCTTTGGCTTTATTTCATCCTTTATACTGTTTGACATCTATACATTCACACTACACAACTGTACCGTGTCAGCCAAACAGAGAAAACTGCACCCATATGCTAATTAATATCACTTTAATTTCATGATAATTATTCAAAAGACCATTATCTTATTACTGTCAAGCAATTGTATAACATTTTCCCAATTCAATTCCTCTCTGAACTTCTAAGCAATTATTTCACACTTTCTCTCTCTTCAAATCCCTAAAATCTTCTCCTTGTGGTCATTCAATTGATGACTTTGTTTTGTATTTCACTTCTACACATTCCTAAGACTATATATACTCAGCCTTCTCTGAAACTGTGCCTGTGTTCTCTGCCTTTTCTCATGCTGTTCTAACCCAGGTAAGGCCACCACTTCTGAGTTTGGACTCTTTCTCATCCCTTCTCCCCTGGTTGAGGGCACTGCCCCATAATCTTCCCTAATTCTCAAAAATCACCAGTTTCTCTCCCTTTCTAGGGATCATTACTATTATCACACAGGCATACCATAATTTCTGCTCTTCTCCCTCACACCTCTCAGAAAAAAACCCTCTCTTTTGATTTAATTTCTTCTGTAGCTAACTTCACATTTTTGTGATTCCATACAACAAAAGCCTTTGAAAGATCTGTCTATACTTATTTTTTTTTTCCATTTTGGCCCCTCTTATTTTATCTTGAACCCCCAAACTTAGACATTTTCCTCCTGCAAATCCAATGGAATTTCTATTGTTCAAGGTCACCAATAATCTCTAAATGCTTATTCTAATAATTAGATCTAAGTTTTCATTTTATTTAACCTATTAATAGCATTTAACACCATTAATTACTCCTCCCCATGGAAGAAGAAAAAACAAAGCCTTCTTCTACCAATTTCCTAAATGCAATATTCTCCTGATTTTCTTTCCTATTTGACTTCCCCTTTCTTATTAGATCCCATTTCTTATTTTTTCTTTTTCCCCTTATCTTTTAAGGTCAGAATAATCTAGGTCTGAGTAGCTATAAAATTTCTCTTCTCTCTCTATACGTATTCCCTTGTTGATCTTACCCAATCTTATGGTTTTGAATAACACTTAATTATTGAAAAACAATCATATTTCTCAAATGTATAAAATTAGGTTAGAGTTCTCTCTGATCCCAAAACTTATATAGACAAAATACACAAGTAAAGATAGTGTTGGTATCTTCATTTGGGGGTCCAATATATATCTCAAACTTAACACATTTAAAATCCATTCCTGATCTCCCACACCAAGTTTTGTTTATTCTATAGTTTCCTCCATCTAAGTAATTGGCAACACCACCATTCTGGTTGTTCTGCCACAGAACAGTTTTCTTTCTTTTCCTTCTGTTCCAAATACATCTAGAATCAGACCACTGGCCTCCCCCTCCCCCTCACCTGTCATCCGGACTAATGAAGTTACTACCTAATGTCTCCCTGCTCCTGCTCTCACCTCTCACATTCTTTAACTTTCAACACAGAAGCATAGCTACCCACGTCTTTCAAAATAAAAACAAATCTCCCACAGCAGTCTACAAAGTCGTACAGGAGTTGTTCTGTCCCTTCAGTTCTCTGATCTAATTTCTTCCTATCTTCCCTACTGTTCACTGTGCTCCAATCACGTGTCCTTGCCGTTCCTCAGTTATGCTAGACCCACTCACGCCTCAGGGCTTTGCATGTGTTTTCCTCTGTACCTAAAATGTTCTTTCCCCACATGTCCATATAGCTCATTCTCTCCCCTACTCTCAGTCTTTGCTCAAATGTTCTTTTTTCAGTGAAGATTTTCAAAACACCATATTTCAAACTGTGGGCCTCTCCCCATCATTATCTCACCCTCTCTCTCCACTGCTATTCTCTGTAGTGCCATAAACCATCCAATATACTTTATATTTTAATAATGATCTTATTTATTTTATATCTCTCTGCACCCTTTTTCACTCCTCTCCCCAAAGATTCCACTGGAATATAAATTTCAGGAGGATAAAAATTTTAATCTGCTGCTCACTACTGAATCTCTAGTGCCTGGTACAGTGCCAACTCTGCAATAGGTGCTCAATTTATGTGTGTTGAATAAATGTATATAAATAAAAAGAGGTATGACAGAGGGCCCAGAGACATATGAAAAGATGCTCAGCATCACTAGCTATCAGAGAGATGCAAATTAAAACCATAATGAGAGACAACCTCACACCGGTCAGAATGGCCATCATAAACAAAGCAAGAGATAAGTGTTGGAGAGGATGCGGAGAAAAGGGGACCCTACTGCACTGTTGGTGGGAATGCAGACTGGTGCAGCCACTGTGGAAAACAGTATGGAATTTCCTCAGAAAATTAAAAATGGAACTGCCTTTCAACCCAGCAATTCCACTGCTGGGATTATACCCTAAGAGCCCTGAAACACCAATCCAAAAGAACCTATGCACCCCAATGTTCATAGCAGCACAATTTACAATAGCCAAGTGCTGGAAGCAACCTAAGTGCCCATCTACAAATGAGTGGATCAAGAAACTATGGTACATTTACACAATGGAATTCTATGCAGCAGAGAGGAAGAAGGAGCTTATACCCTTTACAACAGCATGGATGGAACTGGAGAGCATTATGCTAAGTGAAAAAAGCCAGGCGGTGAGGGACAAATACCATATGATCTCACCTTTAACTGGAACATAAACAACAAAAGAAAAACATAACCAGAGACATTGACATTAAGAACAATCTAACAATAGCCAGAGGGGAGCGGGGAGGGCACTATGGGGAGAAGGGTTTTCAGGAACTACTACAGAGGACACATGGACAGACCAAGGGGGAAGATGGAAGCAGGGGAGGGAGGTGGGTTTGGAGGGGGTTGGCGAGGTAAGGGGAGAGGATGCAGACAACTGTAATTGAACAACAATAAAGTAATTAAAAAAAAAGAGATATGCAAGAATCAAACACCTCCACCTCCTCCCCATTTAGACATTCATAGCTCTTTTACTCTTTGTCTCCAAATCTTTTGAGCAATTCTTTAAGTTATGGAATATTTTCTATTAATCATTAACACCTCATTAGAAATTTAGTCACTAAATTTCTGGTTCCATGAAATTTTTCTCTTAAATGTCCAATGTTACCAATAAATTTTAAGAATATGTGCCATCTTAGATAGATATCAGGTAATAGAGGAATAATGGTGCCTCTTTTCTGTGCCCCTGAATTTACAGCCTTACCTGGGCCCTCTTTGAATCATCTCTCTGCCTGGCCCCTGTGCACTTGCTAACATTGTAACTTGCAGAGTATAGCTGAAAGAAAGATGGGGCAAGTGCATCATATTTAAACCCAGTTATGGAGGCACAGCTTTTGCCATATCTGGATAAGACTGGCCAGGCTTACAGCTAGCTATTACCCGTTTGGATGATTTAGCCTTCTCTTTTAGTCACATAAAAGTGCCACCTGCTACTCACTTGATTGAAGATAGAATGATGTGAGCATCTAGTAAAGAAGACAGAAAAATAACACAGCATTTGTGATTCATGTGTTTGTATTAATTCTCATTCTACTTCCTTCTTTCTATCTTTCTCCATATCTCTTTCACAACAGACTATGTTTACCCCGATATTGAGACCTTTATATTACTGTATTTTTATTTTCATTCTGGACTATTTGTTCTCAAAATATATCTACCTATTCAATTGGCTGCTGTATGAAAAAATTATTGATAGCTAAGTTCACATCAGAGGTTTGCAGTGAGATACAGCATATTCTCCCAACAGTCTAAAGAAAAGATTTATAATGTCATTGTAGAGTATCATTCAGATTCCTGGACCATTAAGTTGCAATTGATGCTTAACTAATGTGCTTTCTCTTGAAATGCCTATCTTTCCACAGCAATGGATAGCAATGTGCCAAGGAGCTGGAGACATGATGAGTGAGAGTTCAGCCCGAGATTGCTATATAGGAGAAAGGCTAACTAGAGTTCAAAGGGAATTTTATATTCATATACAATCATATCTGAGGCAGTAGATTTTCTTTAATCAGATTAAAAATTCTTACCTCTCTACACTAAATCTCATGTTTTTATTGCTATTTTTAACTAAATTAAAGAAGCAGAAGAAAAAAATAGTATTTGGATTTATAAAAAATTTAATCAGTTATGTAGCCATAAAAAGGTCATTGCATACTTATTTTTCAGCCCAAATTCATAAAACGAAAAAAGTCTTTGCCATTCTGGTTCATTTTTTATATACTTATGTCCTCAGCTTTCAGAGATGACGCTAATGACGGTCTACTTGTAATCATTCTCTTAAACAGGAGGTTTAAATTTCCACAATGCTTGCTAGACATTCCCACACTGATGTCTAGAAAAGACTGCAAATGCAGCACCTAAAAACTCAACTGCTTCTCTGCTTCAGGCTATGCATTCCTTCCTCTTTTGGGGAAACAGAACAGCATAGTGGTTAATTACCAGGACACAGGTATGAGGTCACAGGAGTTTGAGTCCCAGCTCTGACACTAACCAATCCTACTCTGGGCAAGTTCATTAACCTCCCTGTTCCTCAGTTTTTTTCTTCTGAGAAGTGGGAATAATGAGAGCATATATTCCTCAGAGGTGTGTTGTAGGGTTTAAACACTGAGCTCATAGAAAGCTCTATATCAGTATTAGCTGTTTTGTGATTATTTCTTTGCTTCCTATTGTGACTACGAGCAATGATGATCTTTCAAGTTACCCAAGCTAAAAATTGAAAGGTCATACTTAATACCTCTCATTCTGAATTAATTCAGTTACCAAGTACTATTTCTACCACAGTAAGAGCTCTCTTATAGGCCCCTCTCTTTTACGTTGTCTCCGTCATTATGTAGTTCCCACGTAAATTGTATTTCTTTGGATTCTTGACTTAGACTCTAACTATTCTAATTGGTTCCAATCTATCTGTCATACTACCTTTCAATTTATCTTGCTTAAAAGTGAGTGAAGATCATGTCTCCCTTATTCTCTAAAACCTTCAATATCTCCCATTACCTACAGAAAAAGCTCTGAATGTTTTAGAATGGTATTCTATGTTTTCTACAATCTGGTTGTAAGCTACCCTTCCAAGTTTCATGTTCTGGTACAAACTCCACCCTCTCCATACCTGGCTTTTCATAATCATTTCCATTCATTTGTATTTTTCTTCATACAGAAAAATTTAAGTTCCCTCTAAACTTAACCACTTCTCTACCTACCAAAACCCTATTTATTCATTAAACCATCTCTCAAATTTCCTATGGGAAAGACTTTCTGATCCATTTTAATTCATGTATTATAATATTTCTTATAATTATCCACGATGTACCATTATTAAAGTAGCTACTCCATTTTGCCTTGCATGCATTATTAATATATGTCTGTCTCCATATTCAATCACAAACTGCTTGAAAGAAGAAATTGTATCCTTTTCCAGTGTTTACCTTTAGCACCTTTCACTCTGCCTATCACAAGGATGCTCAATAAATGTTTGTTAAATAGAATAAATGAATTTAATTCAAAGATATTTATTAAATTAGCCCTGGCTGATGTAGCTCAGTGGATTGAGCGCGAGCTGGGAACCAAAGGGTCCTGGTTCGATTCCCAGTCAGGGCACATGCCTGGGTTGCAGGCCAGGTCCCCTTGAGGGCCATGTGAGAGGCAACCATACATTGCTGTTTCTCCCTCTCTTTCTCCCTCCCTTCTCCTCTCTCTAAAAAATAAATAAATAAAATATTTTTTAAAAAAGATATTTATTAAATTACATTCATTTGTCAAATAGTCTGCTAAACAATGAAAGCAAACCATGAAACGAGATAGAGTTTTTGCTTTTAAAGAGCTTATAGAAAAGCAAACTCAATTTTGTTAGGTCTATGAAGAGCAATCAGACCCATGTGATTCTCAGTTTCTGAATTATTTCATGCAGATGTGTCTGACAAATAAGAAAAAAAAAAGGAAATCCATTAGGTGGAAAAAGAGTCCATAACTGATGTAGCATAAAGAAAAATCAAATCCAGTCATATTAAGGATACTATTATAAACTGAAAGTTTAGGCCCAATAGGAGACTAACAACATCAATTAGTAATACTGTAGTACGGTTATAATGACACACTTCTATAAAAGTTATGTGACTGTGGTCTCTTGCTCTCACTATTAGACTGTATTCACCCTTCTTCCTGTGAGGACGTGAAGGGTTACAATATTTACATGATGAGATGAAGTGAGGGATTCAGAATAGCATGCAATTTAAAACTTAAAATTTTTTTTCTGGATTTCCTTATTTAATATTTTTGGACCACAGTTGATCACAAGTAACTAAAACCATGAAGGGTGAAATTACAGATAAGGTGAGGCTACTGTACAGCAAGAAGCTAGCCATCCACCAGTCAGGAAAAGGAGTTCACCAAGAACTGAATCTGCTGGCACCTTGATCTTGGATTTACAGCCTCCTGAACTGCGAGATATAAATGCCTGTTGTTTAAACCTCCCAGTCTTAAACAGGTAGTAGACTTATATGTGTTTCACCACCGCACCTGAGGACTGAGAGTACTCCTTCACTCTTCAATTGTCCTACATCTAAATTCTAGAAAGTGCTTGTGGAGAATCTCAATCAGAACACAATTTCCAAAACTGTTCAAAACTAGATTTCCAGAACAGATCAACCTAACCACTTACTATGTTCTCACAGCACCTGGTTTATAACATTACATCTTTTATTTGGTCACTTGAAGAATATTGGAGCCCTGGCTTATGTGGCTTAGTGGGTCAAGCACCAGCTTGCGACCTGCAAGGTCACCAGTTTGATTCCTGGTCAGAACACATCCCTGGGTTGAAGGCGCGATCCCCAGTTGGGGGCGTATGAAAAGCAACTGATGGATGCTTCTCTCACACATCAATGTTTCCCTCTCTGTCTGCCTCCTTTCCCTTCTCTCTAAAAAATAAATAATATCTTAAAAATGAAAGATATTGGAAAACACACAAAACAGAATTTACCTATTATAACGTTGCTTTTTATTTGTTTAAAATAAATATTTCTCCATCCACCAACACTACTCAGAAGTAAATTTATGAGCTGTTTTTTCTTTTTATTTATTTTTTATTGATATTCTATTGTAGTTGTCCCAATTTTTCACCCTTTGTCCACCCCACCCCCACAGTCAATCCCTACACCCTTGTCCCTGTCCATGGGTCACTGATGCATGTTGTTTGACTAGTCCTTTCCCCCTCTTTCCTCCGTTTTCTGCCTCACCCCTTCCCTATGAACATAGGGGTACATAAGTTCATGTGAGATGGTGTTTCAGGGTTCTTAGGGTATAGTCCCAGCAGTGGAATGGCTGTGCCAGAAGGCAGTTCCATTTTTAATTTTTTGAGGAAATTCCATGCTGTTTTCCACAGCGGCTGCACCAGTCTGCATTCCCTCTAACAGTGCAGTAGGGTTCCCTTTTCCCCACATCCTCACTAGCATTTCTTGTTTGTTGATTTATTAATGAAGGCCATTCTGACAGGTGTGCGGTGATATCTCATTGTGGTTTTTAATCTGCATCTCTCTGATGGCTAGCGATGTTGAGCATCTTTTCATATGTCTAGGGGTCATCTGTATACCCTCCTCGGAGAAATATCTATTTAGGTCCTTTTCCCATTTTCAATTGGATTGTATGTCTTCCTGGTGTTGAGTCATATGAGTTCTTTATATATTTTGGAGGTTAAACCATTGTCTAATGTACCACTGGCAAGTATGTTTTTCCATATGGTTGCTTCTCTTTTCATTTCGATGATGGTTTCTTTAGCCATGCAGAAGCTCTCTAGTTTGATGTAGTCCCATTTGCTTATTCTTTCCTTTATTTTCCTTGCCCTAGGAAATATATCGGCAAAAATATTGTTATCTGGGATATCTGAAATTTTACTATTTGGCTTTTATGATATCGTGACTTATATTTTAAGTCTTTTATTCATTTTGAGTTTATTCTGGTGTATGGTGTAAGTTGGTGGTCTAGTTTCTTTTTTTTTTTTGCATGTGCCAGTCAAGTTCTCATAACCATTTATTGAAGAGACTATTTTTACTCCATTGTATGCTCATGTCCCCTTTGTCAAATATTAATTGTCCATAGAGAAATGGGTTTATTTCTGGAATCTCTATTTTGTTCCATTGATCTACATATCTGTTCTTATGCCAGTACTACCACTGTAATCAAAACAAGTATGGTAGTCTAATTTGATATCAGGTATTGTGATCCCTCCAACATTGTTCTTCTTTCTCAAGATCGCTAAGGCTACTTGGGGTCTTTTCTGGCTCCATATAAATTTTTGGAGTATTTGTTATAGATTAATGAAATATGCCATTGTTATTTTAATAAGGATTGCATTGAATCTATTGATTGCTTTGGGTGTTATGGACATTTAAATGATGTTAATTCTTCCAATCCACGAACATGGTATATGCTTCCATTTGTTTGTATCTTCCTTAATTTCTTCAGTGTTCTGTAGTTTTCTGAGTGCAGGTCTTTTACCTCCTTGGTTTAATTTATTCCTAGGTCCTTTATTTTTCTTGTTGCTATGATAAATGGGATTTTTTTCCTAGTTTCTCTTTCTGATAGCTCACTGTTGGTGTATAAAAATGCCATCAATATCTAATTTTATATTTTAAAAGTAATGATACGTACAAATATAATTTTATTTTATAAATCTGAGGATTTTTAATTTAATATTTTTATCCACAATACCTAGCAAGGTGCTTCAAAGGTATGTTGTGCTTAATTTTAACCATTATCATCTCTTCAGTGTTTACTAAATGTTTGGAACTACCTTAATTATTTTAAACATGCAATTTCAATCTCACAAAAATAATAAAAGGTAAATACCACTGTAATTCCAACATTTTACAACAGATAAGTAAAAATTAGAGAAGTTAGGGAACTTGTTTTATTACTCATGAATTTTGAATGGTATATTTAAACAGTAAATCTAATTCAAGAAACCTTGTGTCAAAGCACCATATTATATTGTTTTACCAACTATTTTCTTAAGAGAATCAATGTATATATCCCATATTAAAGATGGTCTGAGGACATAAAATTTTGTTTAGTTTAGTCATTCTGCTCTACCCATCCATTTTAAGGCTGTTAAAATGATAGAGAAAAATTTGTTTTGATAACCCAATGAAAATGAAAGAATGCTAATTCCTAATAATTCTTTATTAACTGGAACATAATCAACAAAAGAAAAAAGCAAACAAAATATAACCAGAGACATTGAAATTAAGAACAATCTCACAATAGCCAGAGGGGAGGGGGGAAGGGACAGTGGGGAGAAAGGTTTTCAGGAACTACTACAGAGGACACATGGACAAACCAAGGGGGAGGGTGGAAGCAGGGGAGGGAGATAGGTTTAGAGGAGGTGAGGGGAGGGGAGGGGAGAGGATGCAGACAAGTGTAATTGAACAATAAAGTGACTAATATAAATATATAAGTACATAAATAAAGTAAATAAATGATTAAATAAAAAAATAAATAATTCTTCCAGCAAAAATAATCTATGAAAAATTGTAGAGCACCCAAAAGTCACTTGCTTTTGCCTTTGAAGTTAATTATGTTTTTATATAGAATGTTTACCTTTCTAATTACATATTACTTAGGCCTAATGCTGAAATGAGACTGTGTCCTGGAAAAACATTCTTTTGAGCCCCTCATGATGGAAAAGTATAAGGGAAAATATAGCTCCAGGTACATATTATAAAATAAAATATTTGAAGCATAAAACTTTTAACATAGTATATTCATTAGTAGATAACACAGATTTAGAACCTAGTCTCCAAAAGTGATTAGGACACACTTTGGTGCTATATATGAATGATCAAATGCCTCTCCTCTCTGAAACCAGGCTGCACATATTAACTTTAACTGCACATTGGCACTTGAATTATTGCCTGATCCCAATTCTGCTAATTACTAGAAAATGCTCTTGAGATATTAATGTCAACTCAGCTTCTCTGTAAAATGAGAGGATGAGGATATTTTGATGAGCCTGGCTTTTCCCACTGAGACTAGTGTTAATTCTTAAAATATTTCCATAGAACCCCAGCTCTTGAAAATACAGCAAAAAAAACAGAATAAAGAAACTCTAAGGTCCATTTCTAAGGCCAGCAGTTATAAACTCCATGGCATGTTATATTAAATGAATATTTTATTTTGGTGTGTGCATGCCTGGGCTCTTCAATTACCCTGCAGGTTCCCTTGAGGTCAGGGATCGCATTTTACATAGTTTACTGAATCCATGTTAAATATTCAATGAACATTTGCTGAAACAATGAATGAACAGATACTATTCTACAACTGCCAGATCCAATGCACTCCTGAAGGAGAGGAGCACAGGCTTATGTATCTCAGAGGCATAGGTTCACTGCTGGGTGGGGATGGGAGGGGCAATGAAGAATGCCTCCCAGTTCTCTGAATGCTGTTAGTCCCTCCTGAGACAGTTACTGCTTCATTAAATACTATTTGTTCATGATTTTTTCCTTCTGCAGTTGGCTAAAAGGCCTTCTTTTCATGCCTCTGTTTCTATCGGTATAACTTTCTCTAGTTGCCCTACCTCCTAGGCCACATTCAATCAAGGTAGATGGCAGGTCTGATCTGACCACAACCAACCACCTACTTCTAGGAGCCAATTCCTACACTGTGTTTTGATGTCCATCTGGCCGTACATGTAGTTGGAAGCAGATGGTGTTGTCAAAGGTAAGGACAGAAATTTGGGGGAAAAGCTTCTTAGAATGTTAGGTAGAGCATAAAAAGGTAAAGCAGGGAGAGAGATGGTGCCGAAAGGGAAATAATTTGCTTGAGGCAAAATTAATTAAAATTGAGAATTAGCTATTTGAGGGAACATTATATTAGGTATTTTGTGTAGTTAAGTACATTTTTAATTTTTGTTAATTATACGATGCATGATTTTTTATGTTTGTTTTGTTTTGTAGTGTGTGTGTGTGTGCATGCGCGGATGCACACTTTAATGAATCAACCTGAAGTTACCACCCTCCGAGCTGTAAAAGCGAGAACAAAGTGGGGTGTGTGAGAGTGTATGTGCTCACTAGCTACTGAATGTATGATTTACTTCTTTACTTCTTTTTGGCCCTAAGTTTTTCTTTTGATTCTTCAATTTCTAAGGGGAAGATAGCATTTATTTTTATTTTTTGTAAGATTTTATTTATTTATTTTTAGAGGGGGAAAGGGAGGAGAAAGAGAGGCAGAGAAACATCAATGTGTGGTTGCCTCTCACATGGCCCCCACTGGGGACCTGGCCCACAACCCAGGCATGTGCCCAGACTGGGAATCAAACCAGCGACCCTTTGGTTCACAGTCCAGCACTCAATCCACTGAGCCACACCAGCCAGGGTGAAAATCATATTTTTATAAAGCTGATCATAGTTCACTAAAAACGAAGTTCTGATATACAAAAAAAGACAAATGTGAGTGAAGGATTTTTCACCTTACAAAGGAATTCACTAAAAGATTTCTTCAGTATATTTCAAATACTAAATTTACAGCAACTTATTACCCATTACTTTTCAGGAGCACATTAAAGCATACATAAAGTACACTTCACAGTATACTGAACTTAACAACATGATATGTAAATACTCAGGAAGCAATGACAGACAATAAACTGGAACACATACATATTTTCTTTGACTCTATCTGATTAATTTGAGATCCTGGTAATGTCATCCAACGTTTATATGCTTGCTGAAAACTGTAGGTCACTCATTCATTTATTCAACCATTCCCTTTAAAAAAACTGAGTTCCTACTATAACGGACTTAATTTTTAAATGCTTCACAGTCTGAGACACTGACAATGAACAGAATTACTTGCATTACCAATAACAGCAAACAAATACATTCCCACACAATAATAGAGAAAAAATATTATTGGACATTACAAATCAACACTAGTGTAACTACTTGAAGAGTCAGGAGTTTGAGCTTTGCTTGATTTATTTGTAATCTTTGGTAAAAGTGCAATTATCTCTAGACTTCAGTTTCTTTAAATTCGAAATTAAACATTTATCTGAGTGTTGTTGGAGGGCTAATTAAACTAACATATGTAAATTATTTAAGATACTACCTGGAACAGAGTAGGTTCTCAATAATCATTAACTCTTTGTTGTATAATTATATTACTATTTTATCATTTTACTATTATTATTTGCCTTATATTGAATAATTTAGATTCTTTTCCTATTTCTGTGGCAGGTATGAACCAGCCTTCTTACACTTACTCATTAGTCTTCCCAACTCAGCAGTCAGCATTTTCAGTTCGGTAATACTTCATGCTATAAGTGGAGCCATTTATCAAAACTTACCAAATTTCTTCCTCATGTACAAGAAGAAGCCATCCTGGCACATTCTCTGTCCATTGAAATGTGCACTCAGGCAGGCAGTGACACGGAAATCAGTACCGCAGGAGCTAATGATCTGGTTCCATTAACAATTGTTCATTTGGGTGGTAAGTGACCTGAGACGAAGAGAAAATGCAATTTTGTCTGCCAATACAGTAAAAAATGGTTGCCATTACAGTTCTACAGAGATTATAATCAATGATATTTTATTGGCACAATTGAACTACATTGTAGCCAATTAAATCCCTGTTTTGATGACATGGAGTAAAATGAAAGAGCCGAGTATTTTTCATGGCTTGTACAAAATTAGCTCATGTACAACAGCGTTAGCCTTAATGCCTTTTTAATGGCAGGAAGTCACCTTGTCCACCTGACAAATTAACCTGCTCTTTAACCAAACAATTTCGATCTCTGCACAAAAAAATGTTCAAAAGTTTTCACATCCTCAAAGAAGAAAATGATTTTCCTTCTGCTGATTTCTAAATTAATGTTTTCGTTGTTTCTTTAAATATATGTTGAATTTTTTTATATGGAAATTGGCAACTTTAAGGTTTTATTTCCAACTGACTGTACTATGGACAAATCATTGACATATTTAAAGCTGTCATACACTTTAATTATCCAGAAAATTATATGAGTAAGCATTCATGAAATATGTTGTCTAATGTTGTCTGATTTAATTATGCCAAAGTATGATTTTCCTTTCACAAGAATTATTATGGAATACAAGTATGAGTATATAGGATAAAATCTTTGGTTTAAGTTAAGTTTCCCAAATATTTGGGCTTTGCAGGATAGTCTCCGTGTTTTTGAACTCAGGACCTTCAGATTATGAGACTGACGTACTGCCCGCTGCACCAAGAGGGCCACTAAACCAACCACGGTTTTATTTCTAAAAGACAGGTACCTAAAATCATGTAAACCTACTTAATTGGGTATGACCCATGATAGTGACATTTTCTAAACTTCTTTATCAGAAAGTTTCATAATATAAAAAGTGCATATGTTACTAAATTAGTCAAGTAGGCCCATTTCTCATTGCAAATTTACTGAGAAAAGAAATTGAAATAAAGAAAAAATTCTGTTTTTTCTCTGTCCTTTCCAATTCTTTAAATTGTTTTTTTTCAAGCATTACTGACCTCCATTTTTAAAATTTTTACTTATTGATTTGAGAGAGGGAGACAGAGAGAAACATTGATTTGTTGTTGCAATTACTTTTGCATTCACTGGTTGATTCTTGGATGTACTCTGGGAATCAAACCTGCAAACTTGGCATATTGGTATGATTCTCCAACCAACTGAGCCACCTGGCCAGGACCCATTACTGAGCTCTTAGTTTGTGACAGATACTGTGCTAAGTGCTAGATATAGGAAGGTGAATAGAACACAATAATTTTCTTTCAAAATTTTTTTTTTACTTAACTTTTTTCCTTTCTTTTTTTATTGTTGTTCAATTACAGTTGTCCCCATTTTTCCCCCATTACTCTCCCCTGCCCTACCTACCCCCACCTCCCACATTTCATCCTCCCCTCTCCTGTTATCTTTGTCCATGGGTCCTTTATACATGTTCCTTGATGACCCTTCCTCTTCTTTGCCTCCTATCACCCTCCCCCCTCCCCTCTGGTTACTGTCAGTTTGTTCTTTATGACCATACCACACTGAATGTGCCAGCTCTTATCTGTCTTCCAAATTTTAGTCTTGTCTTTCCATGTACTGATAAACAAATTTTACCTTTTTTTTTTTTGACTGAATGTTGCTGAAGAAGAGTGATATCTGGCAGGAGGTGAATGGAGACAATTGGATAACTGTAAAATTCTGTCAATAACATGAACACTTTGGCTATTTTGTTCAGCAGAATTTGCCTGCTTTGAAGAAACATGGCCAAATCCTTTCATCAAAAGACCGGGTGTAGAGTTGGTTGGAGCACCATTCCGTACATCAAATGTTTGCAGGATTCAAATCCTGGTCGGGGCACAAACCTAGGTTGTGGGTTCCATCCCTGATCAGGGCACATATGGGGGCAACTGACTGATGTTTTCTCTCTCTCTGTCAAGTCAATAAACATATCCTCAGGTGAGTATTAAATTTAAAAATCTCCAGAGAAATAGATGGAATATAAAATTCTGAGCTCTTCTCTGAGTCTTCTAGCAGATTTCAAATGCCATGCCAAGCTATATAGCCTGAAGGAAAATGAAATGTTTGTTATTATATAAGTATTTAAACATTTTAATTGATAAATTTGCTCCAGATGATCAAGGTAGTTTTTAAAAATGTCAGAAGGTTTCAAAGTAGGTGTATTAAAATTCATATTATTTTAAGTTTAAATATATTTTATTTATACCAAAACAGAATTTTAAAAATAATTTTACTTTCTTGGTTTTAATAGAAAGAAACTCATCAACTACATTTTTAAAATCTTCTTTTCTTATCTCATTTTTAGTTGGGAGAACTGCGTGTTTTTAAATTTTTGAGTTTATTGGGGTGATATTAGTTAATAAAATTACATAGGTTTTGATTGTGTAATTCTATAATACAGCATCGGTATATTGTATTGTGTTTACTATCTAAAGTCAAGTCTCTTTCCATCACCACTTAACTTCCCCTTCACCCTCTTCTACCTCCCCCAACCCTGCTTTCTCTCTTGTAATCACTAAAGTGGGATTAAGCAAAAAACAAAAAACATAAACAAACAAACAAAAAATCTCATAGGCAAAGAAAATTGCCATGTTTTATAATGTTTAATAATGCATTGCGATCAAGTAATGATAATAAGTCATTTTAATTACTTTTATTAATTAATATTACATATCTAAACATATAGGGAGCAACTAAACTGACATTTAGAGGAAAATGTATAGCTTTAAATGTTTATGTTCCGAACAAAAAAGGCTAATTAATTTTGAGGCAGTTATCTTTCTTAAGACATTAGAAAAATAGCAACGGAACAAATTTAGATAAAGAAGATAATGAAAAGATCTGTAATTAATGAAATAGAAAACAACACATAATAGTAGCAATAATCAAAAAAGTCAAATGTCATTTATTTGGAAAGACTAATATAATTAAAAATAAATAAATCTCGATGTTAAGCAAACAAAACAGATTTCCACACCAATAAATAAATAAATAAATGGGGACAAAAAACTTTAGCATATTTTTCAATAACATTAAAGTAGTTGAAATAATTTTAAATTAAAAAATAGATGTACCAAAATATCTTTATGCTAATGATTTGCAAAACATGAAATTTACATTTTCCTATAAAATTTAATTTGTCACCATGGCTGGTGTAGCTCAGTGGATTGAGCGCGGGCTGGGAACCAAAGGGTCCCGGTTCGACTCCGAGTCAGGGCACATGCCTGAGTTGCAGGCCAGGTCCCCAGTGAGGGCCATGTGAGAGGCAACCATACATTGCTGTTTCTCTCCCTCTCCTCCCTCCCTTCCCCTCTCTCTAAAAAATAAATAAAATCTTTAAAAAAAATTTAATTTGTCAAAATTTAGTTTAGAAGACATACTTTGTATAAATCATACTCTATTTTTTAGAAATAAATGAGTTGAAGCTAAAAGTCTTCTTCTCAAAACCAGAACCTAGGAATTCCACTCCAAAAAATAGTTCTTATAGCCCCCAAAAGACATGCACAAGAAGTTTCATCACATTTTTATTCACAGCAGTCAGACTCTAGATGCAATTTGAATGCTCATGAACACTAAAATGGGTAAATACAACAAATAAGAGGCTAGGTATTCTAGACAGAGAAAGAACATAGACATTAAAAACATCCTTTCACAAGTGCCATGTTGGGAAAATGTTGATGGTCACACGGTGCATGTACATGAACCACCTGACCTGAACTAGAAGGGAAGATGTCCTTAGTAATTGGGGGAACCCAAAATCCCCAGAATTATCTTCTGGAGGACAGGCCCCTTGTAGTACAGGCTTTCACCACTATGTGGGTGTTCTAGGAACCCATCTGTCTCAGTGTACCAGCTGGCATTGTTGTGAGAGGCTGTGTTTGGCTTCAGAGAATTTTTTTGAAGACCTTTTCGATGCTGTTGCCTATTTCATGGTGGGTGATTTACGAGCTCACATGCCCACACTGCACTGAGCATTCAGCAGTTTTTGACCAAAAAAGGCATGATCCCTGTGCTCCACTCTCCCTGTTCACCTGATCTTGCCCAAGTGACATTTTTTTTTTGTTTCCCCAATGAAAAACGTCCTCAAAGGAAAACATTTTGCCAATGTGGAAGAGGTGAAACAAAAAGTGGTAAAAGAACTAAAAGGCATCAAAATAAATGAGTTCGAAAACTGTTTTGAGCAGTGGAAAAAATGTCTCAATAAGTGTATTGCATCAAATGCAGAGTGCACTTTGAAGGTGACTGAAGTTTAAGCATGTAAAATAAATACACAATTTTTTATAAATAAATTCAATTTTTTGTGCCCCCCTCCTTGTAAATGAAGTTTATATGAAGGCCTGAGGAATAAGTAGTAGTCAGTTAAACAAAGACTGGGGAAAGAAAACTCTACAAGTAGATAACAACATAAGTCTATATCCAGTAAATATGTTTATAAGTCATATTTCCAAATATCTCATATTGGTTTTTATTTATTTTAATTGATTTGAGAGAGAAAGGAAGATTTATTGTTCCACTCATTTATGAATTTATTTTTATTTATTTTTAGAGAGAGGGGAAGGGAGGGAGAGAAGGAGAGAAACAGCAATGTATGGTTGCCTCCCACATGGCCCTCATGGTGACCTGGCCCACAACCCAGGCATGTGCCCTGAATGGGAATTGAACCGGGACCCTCTGGTTCCCAGCCCGTGCTCAGTCCACTGAGCTACACCAGCCAGGGCTCATTTATGAATTTTTTATTGACTCTCATATGTGCCCTCACTGGAGATTGAACCTTCAATAACCTCGGTGTATCAGGACGATGCTCTAACCAACCGAGCTGCCTGACCAAGAGTCAGATTGTTTTTTTTTTTTAAGTACAAGTAATGGAATGAAGGACATTAAAAAGTTTAATGTACACACAAGTTTTATAGTAGAATAAAAAGTAAAATTAATAAATTGATTAAAAATTTTTGATTGGCCAATAGGGACTTGGTAGTAATTAATTAAAATCAGAGAAAAATCAAAGAATGGAGGAGTCTGATGATTGGGGACAGGTTATCAAATACTGACAAGTAACGCGGAGAAGGCTAAGCCATTGTTTCTATTTCAACGAGAAAAGTCTGCAGAATGGAAAGGAAAAAATAAGCTGCCTTTGGCCAGGAGAAAAGAAAACACAAAATTGGTGAAAAACATTAGGGAGACTTCCAGATTTATTAAATGCATTCAGATACCCTGGCCCATTCTATATTCTTGTCAGTCCTGCTAAGATTCAGTAGAGCAACAGTTACAGCATGGGTGACTGCTCATCAAAAAATAACCTTGGGCTAGAAAGACAATTTATTCAGAAAAATTAATCAAACTGCCTTTGACAATGATAACACAACTCGGAATTTGTAGATCTTTCTTTGAGAAGGTACAAACATTTTTATTTCATTTTTTACACTAATTAAAAGTTAGTAATTTTATAATTTAGCAAAATTTAAATCTGTAACATCATTTCCAAATTATGTAGTCAATTTTAAGTATTTTTAAAATTTTTCAGGTAAAAGTATAACAACGGTTATGAGTGCAATCTCATTCCTTATATTCATGTCTTCTCCTTTCTTCCTCTGATCAGTCTGGATAATGTTTATCAATTTTATTTATCTTCCAACAGAATTAGTTTTTTATTTCTACTTTGGAGTTTTATGCTTCTTTTTCTATTTTCTTAAGGTGGAAGAGTAACCATTATTTTGAAGGCTTTTATCTTTTCTAAGATTAGCAATACCTGCCATAAACTTTCTTCTAATTACTGCTTTAGTAGCATTCAGTAATTTTTTGTATTGTTTTCATTTTCATTCAGTTCAAAATGCATTTGATTTTATGTTTTTATTTCTTCTTTTATCTACATGCTATTTACAAATGTTATTTAGTATCCAAATATTTATGAATTGTCAAGTATTTTTCTCATATTGACATATACTTTCATTTCCTTGTAGTCAGATAACACATTTGTTAAGATTTGAGTCCTTTCAAATTTATTAAGACTTGTTAGATGGCCCAAAATGAGGTCTCTCTTAGTAAATGTATCACGTGTTCTTGTAAATAATGTGTATTCTTCCCCTGCTGGCTGGCAGAGTTGCTCATATCTTCCATGTACTTACTGATTTTCTATCAACTTATTATGTAAAATACTGAAAAGGAATGTTGAAATCTTTTAATGCAATTATACATGTGTCTATTTCTCCTTGCACTTTTATCAGTTCTGTTTCGTGTTTTAAAATTCTGTTATTAGGTGCATAAACGTAGAATTATATGTCCTTTTGATGAATTAACTTCACCATTATGAAATAGCTTTTTGATTTTAAAAACCTATTATTTATTCTAAAGTTTATTATCTATTAGAAAAATGCAAGTTAAAGCTAGTATTTTAGTAATTGCTTTAGAGTTTATACTTTATATCTTTAACTTGTCAGTGTTCATCTTAAAGTGATATAACACAAGTTTAGATATAATATGAAACCTTACAAGAGTCCATTTCCATTTCTCCTCCCCTGACCTTTATCCTAATACATAGTAGTAATTCCACATATATTGTAGTTCTTAATAACACTCTAATCATTATTTTTCATTTAAACTCAATTATAATTTAAAGAGATTTAAATAAGAAAAAAATTGTATCCATGTTGTTACCATTTCCAGGGATCTTCTTTCCTTTGCACCATCCAGATTTCCCTCTGGCATTCTTTTCATTCTGCTTAAAGAACTTCTGTCAATATTTCTTGTAGTGAAGTTCTACAGTTAATGAATTATCTCAGCTTTTGCATGTCTGAAAATATCCTCATTTCTCTTTGATTCTTGAAAGATATCTTTTCAGGGTTTGAAATTCTAAATTGACTTTTTCCCCCTTTTTTAGTACTTTAAAGATGTCACACTGCTGCCTTCTGGCTTTTATTATTTCAAACAAGAAACACACTGTCATTATATTTGTACTTCAGTACGTAATGTATGTAATGTGTATTCTATGTGTATCAGCTTTACATATTCTCCCTTTTTCTTACTTTAGGCAATTTACTTATGTATTTTCCTGTGGTTTTCTTTATTTGTTATGCTGAATGAGTATGTATATACACTTGAGGCTCAATTAGCTTCTTGTATCTGTAGGTTTATAATTTTATCAATTTTGAAAATCATTTGGCCATTGTCTTAAATCATTTTTCTGAAAGCTTTTCTTACCTCTTAACTTCAGACCTCTAAATATACATATATTAGACCAACAGCTCACTGAAGCTCTGTTATTTTTTCTTATCCTCTTTCTCTGTGTTTGGCTTTATTTACTTTTATTTTCTATTTTCCAAGTTCACTAATTATGTTCTTTGTAGTCCTTTGCTGTTAATTCCATCTAGTGTCATTTTTATCCAAAATATTATAGTGTTCATCTTTAAGAGTTTAACATGAGTGTTTTTCAAAAGTATCATCTACATTTCTAGCTGATATGCTCACTTTTTACCTTTAGCTTAGTAAACACATAGAGTTGTAATAACTGTTCTAATTTCTTTATCTACAAATTCCATCATCTCTGTCATTACTGGGTCAGTTGCAATTGAGTTATTTTTTCACTCATGATAGGTTTTATTTTTTCACTTCTTTCTATGTTTAGTAATTTTTTATTACTTTATTGTTGTTCAATTACAGTTGTCTGCATTACCTCCCCTCCCCTCCCCCATCCCATCCAAACCCACCTACCTCCCTTGCTTCCATCCTTATGTTTAGTAATTTTTAATTAGATGTGAGACTTCCTGAATATTACCTTGTTAAGTGTTGAATATTTTTGCAACTGCATAAATATTTTTAGCTTTATTCTTAGACATAGTTAAGCTACCTGGCTATGGTGTGAGCTTTTCAGGTCTTGCATTTAAACTTTGTTAGATGGAACTAAATTGGTGTTTAGTCTAGGGCTAATATTTTCCACTAGTGAGGCAAAATCTTTCTGAATACTCAGTCTGAGCACTTCTAAATCATGAGGCTTTTCACTGTAGGTAGTAAAATCAGAACTATTCCCAGCCCAGCTTTGAATGGTTTTTCTACATGCATGCACTATTCATTTCTCAATATATGACATGACAGTGACCCTCTGCATATCCCTGCACAATTCTCCCTTTGCAGCTTTCTTCACTTTACTATTCTGTTTTGAGCACTCCGGACACTGTGACCTCATTGTTCTCTTCAACCAAAGAAGACCACTCGCCTCTGCCTTAGTTTCCTCTCCTGTTGCCACAGTAAGCCCAACAATTAAAAACGTTTACTCATTACTTTCTCATCTCTTAAGGACCACTTCCCTTCATTGCCTCACATCCAATATGCTTACATTTGTAGTTCTATTTATTTTGTTTGAATTTTTAGTTGTTTTGAGTGGGAGAGTATATATGGACTCTATTACTCCATCTTGTCTGGAAGTAGAAGTAACAAATGTGTATTTTGAAATGGTTCATCATTTGGAAACCTGCATAACTCTGCAAACCAATGTTTTCTCAATGATTAGAGCATATTTCAAACCATGAAAAAATAAAATGTCTATTCAAATTGCAAAATAGACCAATCGATTTTTATGTAGCAGAATATAAAAAATAATTTATATGGTTTCAGATTCCACAAAGAAAAATGTCTAAAGTTATCTGAAAAGACAATAAACTACACATGTATGTGAGGTCAGATTTTATTTTTATACTTCAATTAAAACAATATATAACAACACACTAAATTGGCAAAAGTATAAAATGTCAACAAAAATAGAAAATGACACTCTCCTTGATAGTCTTTGTTTTGGAAAACAGAGTTAGTTTTTCCTGAAAATATGTTATTTGAGTTAACATAAAAGGTTAGGAATGATTTAAATACATTAATAAATATATATGATTCTTTAAAGTTCTCAGTTTTAGTCTTTTAATATGAAAAATATGAAGTTATAACCTACATAAACAAAAACTCTTTGAAATTCTCAATATAATTTAAAGAATCCTGAGATCTCAAAATCTGAGAAAAGCTTTATTGCACAAATGAGAGTTTCTGACTAATCCTTTGCCCTAAGGCTATTAAAAGAAAAGCAGGCAGTTTATCTTATTGGCCTGTTTCTTCCTAAGAACCTGTTTGAACAGTACGTCTAACAGTATGTTACAAAGGGGTGAGGAATCTAGTCATATAGTAATACTGCATATAAAATTCGGTCTAGCCAAGCAAGGTACACCACCTGTTATTTTGTTCTATGGAACACTGGAGTCAAAACAATTATTGCCTAAAATCTGAATATAACAATATTACTTTGTGTTCCTGTTTTCTAAGGATGAGAAAAAAAATACAACATTCAGGAGAAGAAAAAATCCTTCACTTCACACTTACTTCCAAATTACCTTTACTCCCAATTACAATGTTGGAGTATCACAACAGAAATACACTCAGAACTCAATTCCATTGACTCAGAAGTATTTACTCGGTATCAGTCATAGTCACAGGAAAGCCAAGGCAGACTCCCTGTATTCAAGGGGCTCAAAATCTCATAGACTTCCAGAAAGTGATTTAAAAAGTAACAGAATATAATATAATGCATGGAATTATACCATAGAAACAGCATTGTTTAAAATTTAGATTAATCATAAAATATATGCCAGGAATAAACCATAATTTAATCAGTCCTCAGGGATGGTACTGTGACAAGAAATTCTGTCTTTTTATGTCTTTAAAGAGTCACAGACACCAGGAGTGTTGAAAATGGCCTATTGAGGGTTGACTTCTTTGAGTTTTTAAGGAAGGTTAAAAAAAAAACCCTAGGAAATCTTTCCTTTGTTCCAGTGCAAATATTGTTCTCTGCTTTTGAAAATGTTTCTTAAAATGATTTATTTATAAGTCAATGATGTTATGTAAATAAAATATGAAAATTTAGGAAAAAGAATAAAAATATTTAGAAAGCAAAATGTTATTTCATTTTAGATTACAACTCAGTTCAGAATATTGCTTGTACTGGCTAGCTCGCTAATCGGGAGAAAAAAGCAAGTATACCTGTCAGCAAAGCCAAGAGAATGAGTTCTGCATTTTACTGTTTTGTCAGCTTCTCTATTTAAAATAGTAAAAATGTCATTGTACCGTTAGGTCTATCTTTAGCTCACTCAAATAATTTAGCCCTCTCCTCCTCAGGAACTAACATACATCAGGTAATTTCCATGGGGAACTTAGTGAAATGAAAAAGGGTTTCTTTACTTTTATTTTTCATCTCTCCACCCTGAAAGTGTAACAAAATTGTTCTATTACAGCCTCTAGTCTAATAGGACTGCAAGTGTCATTCAATTTTATTTGCATATTGTAGTGGCATAAGCTATGGTTTTTTGAAATTACACAACCATTTTTTGATATTATAAAGATGCTATTAATTTCATGTGCACTAAGTATAGTGTGATTTTAATACTTATTCAGCTTAATTGCTACAGATTTTGCTCTCTAATCTAATATCACTTTGGAAACTATTACCAGTCTTTAATGTCAATTGAATGTTCTCAGTGTTCTGTACTTGTTACAATAGCAAAGTCCCTGTTGCTTAATAGCTTCATTCTAAAGTGACAGTCTGCATACACAACCCGATAAAACACGCCGAATATACTTATTGATGTTATTCTAGGGTGATATTCTATATTTGTTTCTAATTTTTAAAAATAATACATGTACATCTTACAAATTAACAACACTGTCTTTGACATTTATTTTATACAAGAAGGGTGTTTTTAATTCACATAAAAAGTGACTCTGTAATACAAAATGAGTAAAATATTCCAGGTTGCTGATGACGTGAAGAAGATAGAAGATCAGAATTTACCAGGACTACTTTGATTGAAAATTTTTATCAAAGAATCAATAAATGTTAAACCAGAAATGGACTTTATAGAAAATGCATTCCAATTCTGTGTTTCATAATGATGTAATTAGGTTCAGAAAAAGTTAGCGACTTGATCAGAGTAACACACAGACAGTCTTTGACAGGGTTAATATTAGAAAATGGTTTCTATGTAAATTTTGTCTATGCAAATTAATTTGGCAATTCATATTAAAACTGATTTTCTTATTTAAAAAGAAGAGATATAGATTCGGGGGAGAAGATGGCGGCGGAGTAGGAGGGAGTGGGATCGGCTTCCTCCAGCCCACTGGTGGGACATCTGGCTGATTTTCTGAGGAGCGGAGCGATCGCCCAGATTTATTTCAGGAAGATTGGCGACCAGGACTGCGCATAAAACTGAAAGATCAGCCGGTAGGGAGACTGCTTTGGAGGGAAGGGGTCCCTCGGGACTCGCAGGGAGCCGGGAGGTCTGCGGATCCAGTCGCAGCAGCTTCCCTCTTTGTGGGAGGGAGCTGGATTGGGGTGTGAGAGTTGCCAAAGCAGGCACGCGTGTCTGTTGGGAGAGCCTTGGTCCCCAGCAGTTCGGAGGTCGGTGTGTTCATGGGGGCTGGTCTGCAGAGGCCGGCAATCCCAGCAGGAGGAATTGGAGATTGAACTGAACGGGAGACACAGGCCCGGAAATCCAGGACCAGGCGCGCACCAGGCGAAGCCAGTCAGGGGCGGCTGGGGGTGGTGCCTGACCGGACGCCCAGGCCTGCGGCTTGCAAGCCCCAAATCCAGAGATAAAAGTGGTCAACAAATACAGGGGCGTGGAGCTCATTCTGGGAGGGCCAGAGACACAACCCAGCCACTGTGATCAGAGACCTGCAGTGCAGACTCCCTCCATGGGAGAAAAACATCGAACCCCACTGAAGGGAGACACAGACCTCACAAACTCTGACTCAGGGTGGGGATCAGACAGCCCAGAGGAGGTGCTGCGAATTCCTAGCAACTCGGCTGGAGGCAGGACGGCAGCTAAGAGTGCAGCCCAGAAAGAAAGCAAGGGAAGTCTGAAATCTTCCCAGCCTGTCGCAGCCCTAACCAGACGCTGTTGAAGCCAGCCAATAGAAGTCTTTTTTTTTTTTTCTTCTTTCTTTTGTTTTCTCCTTGTTTCTTTGTTTGTTTTTCCCCACCCTTCTTCCTATCTATCCTTCTATATTTTTTAACTCCTTCTACCTTCCCTTCATATGATATTCCTAGTTTTCTCTTCTTTTTATCTCATATTTTTATTATATTTTATTTTATGTTATTTGAGTATCACTTTTTCTTTATCTTTCTTTTTCCTTTTCTTTTGCTTTCTTTTCCTTCTTTTTCTCCTTTCCCCTCTCTTCTTTATCCACAGGTGAGACATTAAAACCTGAAATTGTGAAGAGAATAGAGTGGGATCCAGACAAGAGTCAGTCCAAAAAACAGAGACAGTGACACAAAATTAACTTTACTGCTCCAGAGAACTTGACAGATCAATTTAAGAATCAGAAGCTAGCAAGAAGAATCCCACAAACAATGGGAAGACAAAGAAACAATCCCCAAATGAAAGGAAAGGAGGAAGCCCCAGAAAGAATGATAAATGAAACAGAGGCAAGCCAACTATCAGATACTGAGTTCAAAGCATATGTTATCAGGCAGCTCAAGAAACTCGAGAAGCTTGATGAACTCACAGAAAACCACCAGAAACTACAGGGAAACTATAATGAACTCACTGCAAACTATGTCAGCATGAAAAAGGAAATAGAAACTATTCACAAGGGCCAAGAGGAAATAAAGAATACAATATCTGAACTGAAGAACACAATAGAAGGAATCAAAAGCAGGCTCGATGAGGCAGAGGATCGGATCAGCGAGCTGGAGGACAAGGTTGAAAAAAATCACCCAAAAAGAGCAAGAACAGGAGAAGAGGCTCAGAAAGAATAAAGAGGTATTAAGGGAAATGCAGGACAACATGAAACGTAACAATATTCGTATAATTGGGGATACCAGAAGGAGAAGAAGAGCAGCAAGGGATAGAAAACCTGTTCGAAAAAGTAATGATGGAAAACTTCCCTAATCTGATGAGAGAAAAAGCCACACAAATCTAGGAAATACAGAGATTCCCATTCAAAAGGAACCCTAACAGGCCCACTTCAAGACACATCATCATTGAAATGGCAAAATTCCAAGACAAAGAGAGAATCCTAAAGGCAGCGAGGCAGAAACAGGAAGTAACATACAAGGGAACCCCAATAAGGTTAGCAGCTGACTTCTCAATGGATTCACTCCAAGCCAGAAGGGAATGGCAAGAAATATTCCAAGTAATGAGAACCAGAGGCCTGCAACCAAGACTACACTACCCAGCAAAGCTCTCAATCAAGATAGATGGCCAAATAAGGAGCTTCCCAGACAAAAGAAGTCTAAAAGAATACACCTCCACCAAACCAGCTCTGAAAGAGATCCTAAAGGGACTGATTTAAGGAAAGGAAGGGAAAGAGAGAGAGTGAGGAACACAGGTACAAAAAAAAATGGCAATGAATAAGTACCTATCAATAATAACCTTAAATGTAAATGGATTAAATGCTCCAATTAAAAGACATAGAATTGCGGAATGGATAAGAAAGCACGACCCACACATATGCAGCCTACAAGAGACCCACCTCAGGACAAAAGACTTACACAGACTGAAAGTGAAGGGCTGGAAACAAGTTTTCCAAGCAAACAGACAAGAAAAAAGAGCTGGGGTAGCAATACTCATATCAGACAAAATAGACTTCAAAAAAAGGGCCATCAAGAGAGATCCAGAAAGACACTTTATAATACTCAAGGGAAGAATCCACCAAGAAGATATAAATATTGTAAATATATATGCACCCAATACAGGAGCACCCAAATACATAAACAAAATCTTGGAGGACTTTAAGAAAGACATTGATAGCAACACAATTATAGTAGGGGACTTCAACACCCCACTGTCAAAAATGGACAGATCCTCCAAACAAAATATCAGCAAAGACATTGTGGCCCTGAACAATGGTCTAGAAGAAATGGACTTAATTGATATATATAGGGCTCTTCACCCCAAAGAAGCTAAATATACATTCTTTTCAAATGCACATGGAACATTTTCAAAAATAGACCATATGATAGGACACAAAACAAGCCTCAACAAATTCAAGAAAATTGAAATCATACCAAGTTTTTTCTCTGACCACAAGGGACTGAAATTACAAACCAACCCAAAGGAAAAAACCCCAAAACACTCAAAAGCATGGATACTGAATAGCATGCTATTAAACAATGAATGCGTAAAGGATGAGATTAGGGAAGAAATCCAAAAGTTCCTTGAAACAAATGAAAATGAACTGACAACAACCCAAAACTTATAGGACACAGCAAAGGCAGTCCTGAGAGGGAAGTTCATAGAGATAGAGGCCCACCTAAAAAAAAACAGAAACAGTTTACACAAACAACCTCACCCTACAAGAACTCGAGGAACAACAGCAAAGACAACCCAGAGCAAGTAGAAGGAAGGAAATAACCAAGATCATATCAGAATTAAATGACTTAGAGACTAAAAGGACAATTCTAAGGATCAATGAAACCAGGAGCTGGTTCTTTGAAAAGATAAACAAAATAGACAAGCCTTTAAGCAGGCTCATCAAGAAAAAAAGAAAAAGAACCCAAATAAACTTAATCAGAAATGAAAGAGGAGATATTACAACTGATGCCACAGAAATACAAAGAATTATAAGTCATTACTATGAAGAACTGTATGCTAAGAAATATGAAAACCTAGGAGAAATGGACAAATTTTTAGAAAAATATAATCTTCCAAAACTCAATAAGGAAGAAACAGAAAGCCTGAACTAACCAATAACAGTGGATGAAATTAAAGCAGTAATCAAAAAACTCCCAACACACAAAAGCCCTGGACCAGATGGTTTCACAGGAGAAATCTACAAAGCATTTAAGGAGGAACTAACACCTATACTTCACAGACTATACCAAAAAATCCAAAATGATGGAAGACTCCCAAACTCTTTTTATGATGCCAGCATCATCCTAATCCCAAAACCAGAAAAAGACACAACAAAGGAAGAAAACTTCAGGTCAATATCACTGATGAACATTGACGCTAAAATTCTCAACAAAATATTAGCAAACCACATCCAGCAATACATTAAAAAGATCATTCACCATGACCAAGTAGGTTTCATCCCAGGGATGCAAGGATGGTACAACATTCGCAAAACAATAAACGTAATACATCACATAAACAAAAGCAAAGACAAAAATCACATGATCATATC
>PVJI01015936.1:0-39652 GCA_004026765.1 Micronycteris hirsuta
AGTACCTGATAACATCTCATAGGTTTGTTTTTAAATTTCCTTCTGTTCTTCAGATTAGATAATTTCGATTGACCTGTATTCAAGTTTGCTGGTTCCTTCTGCCAATTTCCATTGTACTTTTCAACTCCAGAATTTCTATTTTCTTTTTACAATTACACATGGTTGCCTTTATTTTTTTGGAACGTATTTCTCACAGCTGACTTAAACTCTGTGTCTAGCAGGCCCAATGTCTGGATTTCCTCAGAAGCAGTTTCTATTGACTGCTTTTATTTTTTGTGTGTGTATCAGCCATACTTCCCTGTTTCTTTATGTGCCTTGAAATTTTTAGTTGACAATTGGAAATTTGAAATAATATAATGTGACAACCACTGACATCATATTCCTCCCTTTCCCAGGATTTATTGTTGTTACTGTTTGTTTACTGAATTTTCTAGAATAGTTCTGTAAAGTTGTATGCATTAATGTGTGTGGCCTCTGAAGTCTCTGTTCCATTAAGTTAGTCACCAGCTAATGGCTGGAATAAGATTTCTCTGAATGCTTGGAATCAATATGTCTCTCAGCTTGTGCTGTCTGTGATTGCTATGGTACATTTTCGATGGCCCAGCAGGCAATTTACAACTCTGCCTTAGCACTCACGTCCTGCTTGTTCAGAGCCACATGACCAGCTAGAAGAGGGGGGGCCTTCACAAATCTTTCCTGTTGATCTGACCATTTTTGCTAGTCTTTGTATTGCATTTATGGAGGACTGGATTTTCAGAAGTCCCTGCTCCACTATCCCAGAAGTTAAACCCATCAGGTCACAATTTAAATCTCATGTTTTCCACACTTGGGCAAGTAACTTCATTTTTCCAAGCCTGCTTCAGCAGGAAAAAAATTACTTACTATTTAGGTTTCTGTGAGAATGAAACAATACAATAAGATAACACTTGTAAAGCAACTGGAACTGTAATCACTGAATAACTATTACATGCTTTCAGGAAAGGAAACGATATATTTTTGTTTTAGTTAAAAAATACATATATACACACAGGATGGCAGTAGACACAATAATTTAATATAATTGTTTACTCATGAAATTCAAATTCCAAAATAAAAAGGGGGACATGTGATGGTTGCTAAGGCTGCTAGTCATAATGAATACTCAGGACAATACTCCCCTGCCCAATTGCTTTAGTATATCATTCAGACTGAACACCAATTACAAGGCAAGTACACACTTGCTGAAATAAAAGCTCTGGGAACAGATTTTATAGGAACAGCAATGCTGAAAACACTGAGATTGAAAGTGCTTTGTTAATAGAATGAAATCACAAAATGCTCTGTTAGACAGTAAATAAAAAATTATCATTAAGCTTTTCTTTATTTTTATTTTTTCAATTACAGTTTATATTCAACACTATTCAGTATTAGCTCCAGATGCACAGCAAAACAGCCAGACAACTGTGTGCCCTACAGAGTGGTCTACCTGCTGCCTCAAGTACCCACCCAGCCCCATACATAGTCTTTTTTCAGTTTGATTTTTTCTTTTTTTTTAATTTTACATTTTTTTTTTTAAGATTTTATTTATTTATATTTAGAGAGAGGAGAAGGGAGGGAGAAAGAGCAATGTATGGTTGTTTCTCACATGGCCCTCACTGGGGACCTGGCCTGCAACCCAGGCATGTGCCTCAACTGGGAATCGAACCAGGACCTTTTGGTTCCCAGCCTGCGCTCAATCCACTGAGCTACACCAGCTGGGCGATTTTTTAAAAAGATTTTATTTATTTAGTTTTAGAGAGAGGGGACGGGACAGAGAAAGAGAGGGAGAGAAACAGCAATGTATGGTTCCCTCTCACATGGCCCTCACTGGGGACCTGACCCGCAACCCAGGCATGTGCCCTGACTGGGAATCGAACCGGGACCCTTTGGTTCCCAGCCCGCACTCAATCCACTGAGCTACACCAGCCAGGGCTCCGATTTTCTTTTCCCTTAAGCCCTACTGGCTGTTCTATTCCTATTTCAAATACAAATACTATCAGTTGTTTTTAAGTAGGACTATAGTTCAGAGGTCATACCTCATTTTACTATTAATAAATTGTATCCAACACTGCCCTCCTCTATTACACTTTATTATATTAGCCCTTACTCCATAGAGCTGGCCTCAGGTCTAATCCTATAAAGACATTAAACATAAATTAACAGTAAATCTTTATTTTAAAATCTGCTTTATTGACAAGTATAATATGGTATGAGAATCTGTCCTATCACTCTCCAATCACTGAAGCTCTTAACCTACAATGCACAAAGAAGTCATTAAAGAAAAGCTCACCACAACTTTTAAACTGTACACATAATGTATGAAAAATAAGTGGAAGGATATTTGTCATCTTGTTAAGAGTGAGTTGTTCTGGTTCAGCAGGATTGCAGGTGGAGTGGGGAGTGGGGCCAAGAACACTTGTACTCTTTCCTCTGTCTTATCTGAGTGTAGGTAAATTCATACAATTTTGTCCTTTATTTTTAAATGTTTACAGAGTATCACACATTACATTTAAATAAAATGTACTAACCACATTTATATTAAACACTGTGAAATCTTTCAACCATGCATGAATTTAAGTGCTTACTACTATCTAAAAGAAACTAGACAATGCCAAAGAAATGAGAGTAAACTAAAGTAAATCAATTAGAGAATATGGAATTTAAATTACTATGTCTACATTTTCTTTCTTTCTCTTTTTTTTAAGATTTATTTTTAAAGGGGGGAAGGGAAGGAAAAAGAGGGAAAGAAACACAGATGTGTGAAACATCGATAGGTTGTATCTCACGCACTCCCAGCTGAGGACGTGGTCTACAATCGAGACATGTGCCTCGACTGGGAATCAAACCAGCAACCCTTCAGTCCACGGGATGATGCCCAACCCACTGAGCCACACTGGTCAGAGCAACTATGCCCACATTTTCTATTCCATTTCAATTAGTTTCTCATAAGAAACCCTGCAGAGGAACTCAATAGATCATACTTGAATACTTACTATTTCTTCTCTGATTGATTTGGCAGAAGAAACCCAAAACAAGCTTAACATTTATTTTACTTAAATGAATAGTCCCATGCTTTATATGTAGAAGTGGCTTAAGGCAGGTGATACTAGTGAAGAGGATATATCAAACAAATTTGGTAGGTCAAACTGTTTCTGTGTATAGAAAAGCACTGTGGAATAATGTGCAAAAGCATTTTAACAAAAATGCTCAACATTAACTCCATAGCTTTCAACCAGATTCACCTATGGCAGGGGTGTCAACTCATTTTCACCAGGGCCACATCAGCCTTGCAATTCCCTTCAAAGGGCCAAATGTAATTTTAGGACTGTATAAATGTAACTACTCCTTAACAGTTAAGCGAGAGCTCGGCGCTGCCACTGGGTAGAAACAAGGAGCTGGGCTGGATAAAACAAGGTGGAGGGCCGGATTCAGCCTGCGGGCCTTGGCAATGATCAAGAAGCAAGCAGTACAGCAGACAAGAATGGTTCTCAATCATGTAAAACTCCTGGCGAAAAGCAGTCCTAAAGTTAGGGCATTTAGAGATAGAAGGGATCTCAAAGATCATCTGTCCTAATCTCCCTGATTAGGGCTGGGAGAATACTGAGGCCAAGAAAGGGTACATGATAAACCAAGGATACAAAGTAACTAACAGTGTTAGGACCAAAACTCAGGTTTTTAATGAATCAGTCCTAAGCTATTGCTACCACATGACACTGACCTCCTGAACACCATTTACTGAGTAAGGAAAATGATTAGTATTCCTAAAAATACCTTTGGGAACATTCAGATTTATATCAGAGCATACTTAATTACAACTTCCTAAGCATAGGACAGTAAGTCTAACAGGAACTTTCATGGGAGATCAAAAAATATACAAAGAGCCCTGGCTAATGTGGCTCAGTTAGTAGCGCATCATTCTGCATTGCATGCAAGAGGCAGCTAATCAATGTATCTTTCCTTCTTTTTCTCCCTTCCTTACCCTCGCTAAATCAATAAAAGAAAAAATTTTAAATATGAGGTCTGGAAAAAGTCCAACCATTGTTAATATAATGAGAACCGTTTGCGTGACATCGATGTAACCTGGTAGCCAGGAGAGTGGACTGGAATGTGGGTGTGTGAAATGATGACTTCACTGTACTGGTCAGTGCTGGTGGTAGATGCCGTTGAGTGAGCACGTGTAATGTGTGGCTGTCACATTCAAAATGACTGAGTGAGTACAGCAACAAATCTTCATCAACTTCTGTGTTAAGCTTGAACATTCCTTTGTGGAAACTATTCAGATGATTCAGAAGGCCACAGCTACAGGCAATTGGTGATTAGTAGCTTCATCAAAACATCTCTCATGCATCACATCTCATGCAGAGTTTTTCTGCAAAACATCAAGTCATCCAGGTGACTCAGCCCCTCTACAGCACAGATTTGGTGCCCTGCAACTTCCGGCTTTCCCCAAAATTAAAATCACATTTGAAAGGGAAGTTTCTGACCATCAATGAGATTCAGGAAAATATGACAGGGCAATTGGGAGAACTGAGTGAGGTCCCAAGCTGCCTACTCTGAAGGGGACTGAGGCGTCATTGTACTATATACAATGTTCCTTGTATCTTCAATAAATATCTCTGTTTTTCATAGTGCATGGCTGGATACATTCTGGACAGACCTTGTACACACATACACACAGAGGGAGACTGCAGAGGGGAAGGTGGTGGGTGGAGGTGGAAGAATGTATAGGAGGATAAATGGTAATGGAAAGTAACACAACAAAAAAATTAAAATTTAAAAAAAATTGACTATTAAAAAAAAGAGGGAGACCATGTCTTTGGGTTTCTCTTGTCAGTTCACAGGAGTGACTCCTCTTGGTTCCATACTCTAAAATATAGCCTTCTCTGTCACCAGTCACTCTTTCTCATGTTCAAGAAATAACCCACTTCCTGCTCACCCTCCTTAAAGAAATATCCCAATTTCTTTGTCTCAACAAAAGGATTCGCTATGTTGGGATCTTATTCCATATTCAAAGAACCTTTGTTGTTTATGGTCTATTCTCAAACACCACAATGAGCACTCACATTTGTCTTAGTTATTTGCATAGTCCAGAAAATGTGCACCACCACCTTCTCACAAAGAAAATGTGTAGGATAAGTCACAATAAATAGGGTATTTTCCTGAGGGTATAGCAAAGTTTCCACTGTATGACAGGCCCTTCATGTCTGTCAAAATAACTTCTTTTTCAACTATTTGTACTTGATATCTCAACAGTAAATAATTATAAATCATTTTTCTAATAAAATTTATCCCCTTAATTTACACAAGTATTGTAATTCTCTGATAATCAAATTCTAAACTATTTAGTCACATGTCCATTGACCTAACTGGGTGACAACATATCATACTGGTTAGAATTCAGGCTTTGAATTGAAATTCAGATTCCAGGCCCACCACTTACTAGCAGTGAATTTTTAGGCAAGTTATTTAACCTCTATGCCTCAGTTCCCTCAATTACAAATGAGGATAACAACAAAATGACCTCATAGTGTTGTGTGGATTAAGAGAGTATATGTAAAGCACTTGGAACAAATGCCTGGGACAGAGTAAGAACCTGATAAATTTTAAATATTATTAATGATATATTACTGTTTCACTAGAAGTATGTACTTTTCCCTTTAGAAAAGGAACAATCACCCTGGCTGGTGCAGCTAAGTGAATTGAGTGCAGCCCTGCGAACCAAAGGGTTGCTGGTTCAATTCCCAGTCAGGGGACATGCCTGGGTTGCAGCCAGGCCCCCAGTAGGGGGTGTGTGAGAGGCAAGCACACATTGATGTTTCTTTCTTACATCCTTCTCCTCTGTCTAAAAACAAATAAATAAAATCTTAAAATAAAAAAAAAAAAAAAAGGGAACAATCTCTGGGATTCCATATTCCTCTTAAATGTATTTTCTCTCATGGTACTTTTCAGTTCCTTGCTTTCTTGAGCTTAGATGAAAAACATAATAAATTTGTATTTAATTTATGTAGATCTATTGAATTAATTAAAAATGAATCAGGTCCCGACTGATGTGCCTCAGTTAGTTGGGTGTTGTCCTGCAAAGCAAAAGGTCGCTGGTTCAATTCCCGCTCACGGTACATGCCTGGGTTGCAGGTTTGGCCCCTAGTTTGAGCCCTTAGGAGAGGCAACTGATTGATATTTCTCTCGCATCAATGTTTCTTTCCCTCTCTTTCTCCCTCCCTTCCCCTCTCTCTAAAAACAAATAAATCCTTAAAAAAAGATTCAGAATTTTAGAAGTTTAATGTCTCGCAAATATAAGGAAAGCAAGTTTAACACTGAGACAAGTGTTTGTTCTGTGCCATTACCTTGATCCATCAATTACAGAAGAGGATGGATTTAAGAGTGGGGAGCTTTGGAGAAAGACAAAAGTTTTTATTCCGACAGCTGCTATTCCGTTTAACATTTAACAAGAGCTGATGTTCTCACTGTAGTTATATTTGGCTTCGGATTGAAAAATATAAGGCGATACCTCCCTCAACTTTTAACATCAGAAAATACTCCCTAGTCTTTCATAGAAATACATAGTCTCAATCCCCCACTAATTTGCTTACATTTGTGGTATATATGATATCCTAAACAAAGAGAAGGTGATCTAGGGCAGCAGTTCCCAGCCTTTTTGGCACCAGTGACTGGCTTCATGGAAGACAATTTTTCCACAAACTGGGTTGGGGATGGGTGGGGGGGATGGTTTCAGGATGATTCAAGTGCATTACATTCAAGCTCACCTCTTGCTATATGGCCCAGTTCCTAACAGGCCTGGACTGGTACTGGTCCATGGCCTGGAGGTTGGGGACCCCTGGTCTAGGTAAACTATACATTAGAGAAAGTTTCTGCTGAATTTGAGAAGCCTGGCACTATACCATGAGATATTCCTGATTTTTCTATCCAAGTCTAGTAGGCACAATGCACTCTACCAAGCTTTACTTCATTCAGCAAATACTGAGCACACACTCAATGTAATACATAATGTGGGGAGTATGAAGAAAAACACAGACATGATCCCTGTATTTCTAGAGCTCACAATATGTACAAAGAGCCAAACCGTACTTACAGAAAATTAAAAGCACATTACATAGCAGATGTGATCTAATGCCGAAAGAACTGTGCAGCCTAGAGAGACTAAGAAGCTGGAGAGATGCACTCTATCCAATACACTGTATTCATGTAATTTTGAGTAAGAAACTTCCCTTTTTAAGGTTCACTGCCCCATTTTACAAATAAAGTATTTCCTCAATGGTTCCTGATAACTTCACAGATGTTTAAATTAGTTTTACTGAGGTATAATTTAGATACAATAAAATTCACAATTTTTATGTGTATAATTCAATGACTTTTAACAAATGTATACAGCTATCTCAGTCATGATACAGAATCACTACCAAAAGTTCCATTATATTTCTTTGCACTAATCTTCTCCCCCAAGCTCCGAAGACAGATCTATTTCTTTTTCTTTCGTCTAATACTTTTTCTTTTTTTTCTTAAATATATTTTATTGATTATGCTATTACAGTTGTCCCATTTCCCCCCCTTTATTCCCCTCCGCCCGACATCCCCCCCATTCCCTGCCCTTTAGTTTTTGTCCATGGGTCATACACGTAAGTTCTTTGGCTTCTAAATTTCCTATACTATTCTTAACCTCCCCCGTCTGCTTTCTACCTACCGTTTATGCTACTTTTTCTCTGTACTTTTTCCTCCTCTCTCTCCCTCCCACTCCCCTGTTGATATCCCTCCATACCTTATATAAATCCCTTTAACATTTCACATAATAAAGGCTGGGTGATGATGAACTCCTTGAACTTGACCTTATCTGAGAAGCACTTTATCTGCCCTTCCATTCTAAACGAAAGTTTTGCTGTAGGTTCTTGCCTTTCATGATTTGGTATACTTCTTTCCAGCCCCTTCTTGCTTGAAAGGTCTCCTTTGAGAAATCTGCTGACAGTCTTATGGGAATTCCTTTGTAGGTAACTGTCTCCTTTTCTCTTGCTGCTTCTAGGATTCTCTCCTTATTTTTAATCTTGGGTAATGTTATTATGATGTGCCTTGGTGTGTTCCTCTTTGGGTCCCACTTCTTTGGGACTCTCTGAGCTTCCTGGATTTCCTGGAAGTCTATTTCCTTTCCCAGATTGGGGAAATTCTCTTTCATTATTTGTTCAAATAAATGTTCAATTTCTTGGTCTTCCTCTTCTCCTTCTGGCATCCCTATGATCCGGATGTTGGGCCATTTACAGATGTCTCGGAGGTTCCTAGGCCTCTCCTCATTTTTTTGAATTCTCGCTTCTTCCTTCTGGTCCACGCCGTTGATTTGAGTCCCAGTTTCCTTCTTTTCCCTATTGGTTCCCTGCACATTTCCTCTCGTTTTCTTTAGTGTATCCTTCATTTGTTCATTTATTTGCGTCCAACTTTCTTCCAATTTTGTGAGCATCCTGATTACCAGTGCTTTGAACTGTGCATCTGATAGGTTGGCTATATCCTCGTCCCTTAGTTGTAATTTTTCTGGAGCTCTGTTCTGTTCTTTTATTTGGGCCATTTTCCCCCCTCAGTGCACCTGTTACTTTAAGGGGCGGAGCCTTAGGTGCCACTCTGGCCACCGCCTCAACCCCCACAGGTGCTTTCAATAGGTGGTCCGAGGCTTCCCCCGCCCCCACGATGGTGGGCCATGCAGTCTGCTCTGCTCCCCAGCTCCTTCTCCCTGTCTGTGCGCAAAAGAGGGACTGCCTGGTCCACCAGTCTTGGCTGGCTCCCACGGGTTTCTCCGGGTGCTCGGGCCGCATTTTGGCCAGGCGCATCCGCAGTGAGTCTCTCCGGGCAAACTGCCGTCTCACTGCATGCGCTCTCTGCCTGGCTCCGCCCCAGTTACTGGTTTGGATGAACGTGTCCTCTCTAACTTCTTGGCTGTCGGACTTCCACTCAGTTCAATTCTTTGTCCGTTCTGGTTGTTTGTTTTGCTTTTTAACTTGTTTATCCTCTTTGGTTGTGAGTGGAGGCGCAGTGCGTCCACCTATGCCTCCAACTTGGCCGGAAGTCTAGATCTATTTCTATTACTGTAGTTTTGCCTCTTGTAGAATTTCATATATATATACAATCATATAGTTAGCCATTATGAGTTAAGCTGCAGTACACGAGTAAAACATTCATGTACTACTCTTTGTGCAGACACACACAATGGTGTGAGCGGGCACCATCTACTCACAAAAAACAAAGGAGGAATTTACCCACTTTTTCCTGTTTTACTGGGTGAGCTGGACATCTTATCTCATCTTCTCTTGCCCTTGTACTGGGATTTACACCATCAGCTCCTTGATTCCCAGGCCTTTAGACTTAGACTTAATCACATCACTGGCTTTCCTGGTTCTCCAGCTTACAGGCTGGAGATCATGGGACTTCTCAGCCTCCATGATCTAGAGAACCCTGACTAATCCATTTTCACTTTTCCTGTGTTCATGTCTATGAGTGAAAGTGCTGGGTTGTATCTATAAGAAACTACTGAACTGTTTCCTAAAGTGGCTGTACCACTTTGCAGTTCTACCAGCAGTATATGAAAATTCCAGCTGCTCCCCATGCTCAGTATTACCAGTCCTCTGAGTTTTAGCCAAACAGAATTGCAGAGGTAGGTATGTAGAGGTGGTTTTATTTAAATAAAAAAAAAATTTAAATATATTTTATTCATTATGCTATTACAGTTGTCTCAATTTTTCCCTTTGCCCCTCCTCCACTGGGTACCCTCATTTGCTCCAGCAATCTCCTCCCCCCACAACCTTGTTCATGTCCATGGGTTGTGAATATATGTTTCTTGGCTTCTCCATTTCCCATACTATTCTTAACCTCCCCCTGTCTATTTTGTACCTGCCAATTATGCTTCTTACTCCCGGTACCTTTTCCCCATTCTCCCCCTTCTACCTCCCAGCTAGTAACCCTCCAAATGATCTCCATATCTATGATTCTGTTCCTGTTCTGGTTGTTTGCTTAGTTTGTTTTTTTACATTCAACTGTTGATAATTATAAATTTGTTGCCATTTTAATGTTCATCATTCTGGTCTTCTTCATTTTCTTAATTAAGTCCCTTTAACATTTCATGTAATAATGGCTTGGTGATGATGAATTCCTTGAAGTTGACCTTACCTAGGAAGCACTTTATCTGCCCTACAATTCTAAATGATAGCTTTGCTGGTTAGAGTAATCTAGGTTGTAGGTCCTTGCTTTTCATCACTTTGAACACTTGTTGCCAGTCTGCCTTCTTGCCTGCCAACTTTCTTTTGAGAAACCAGCTGACAGTCTTATGGGAACTCCTTTGTAGGTAACTTTCTGCTCTTCTCTTGCTGCCTTTAAGATTCTTTCTTTATCTTTAACCTTTGCCATTTTAATTATGGTGTATCTTGGTGTGGTCCTCTTTGGATTCATCTTGTTTGGGACTCTCTGTGCTTTCTGGTCTTGTATGTCTATTTCCTCCACCAAATTAGGGAGGTTTTCTTTCATTATTTCTTCAAATAAGTTTTCATTTTCTTCCTCTTCTTCTTCTGGCATCCCTACGATTTGGATGTTGGTGTATTTGGAGATGTCACAGAGGCTCCTTATACTATCTTCATTTGTTTTTCTTTTTTAATTCTTTTTTTCTTCTTGCTTTTCTGGTTGAATGCTTATTTCTTCCTTATGTTCCAAATCATTGATTTGAATCCCAGCTTCCTGCCCTCCTTTGTTGGTTCCCTGTATGTTTTTCTTTATTTCACTTTGTATAACCTTCATTTCTTCCTTTATTTTGTGGATGTACTCAATCATTTCTGAGAATCCTGATCAACAGTGTTTTGACCTCTGCATATGATAGGATGGCCATCTCCATTTTGTTTAGTTCTTTTACCAGGGTTTTGTTCTATTCTTTCATTTGGGCCATATTTCTTTGTCTTCTCAATTTGGCAGCCTCCCTGTGTTTGTTTCTATGTATTAGGTAGAGTTGCTTTGAGTCCTTGTCTTTGTAGCATGGTCTATTGTAGAAAAGGCACCTTTAAATTGGGTGGGGTGGAGCCTTAGGTGATCACCAGGGTGGGGTAACCCGCTTCACTAATTTGTGCCTCTGTGTGGGGAGAGGGCTTGGAGAGGGGACAGCACCACTGCCTGGCTTCTGGAGGTTTGCTCGGCACTCACCCCGTTTCGTCACTTCACTTACTCCCCCTATGCGACTGGTGTCCTTCCAGCAGTTGCCCTGGTGCTGAATCCCAGAGGGGGCTGGTCTACATATGTTCTAATTCTGAGCAGGCCCTTTAAACCGAGTCTCCCGAAAATCTGGCCATTTCTTTTGACACCCTAACCCCCACTGGTTTTTACAGCCATAAGTTATGGGGATTCATCTTCCTGATGCTGGAACCCTGGGCTGCGAGATCTAGCCTGGGGCTGGGATTGCTGTCTCCCAAGGTATCCCTCTCTCCCAAGGTATCTTCCTGATTTTTATCTACCACACATGAATGTGAGATCACCCATTTTGCAGCTACCACTGTCTCTCTGCCTATCTCTGTGCCTCCGTCCTTCCTACCTGTCTGGATGAATGTGGCTTCTTTAAATCCTTGGTTGTCAGACTTCCATACAGCTCGATCTTCTGAAAGTTCTGGGTGTTATTTGTTTTGAGAGCTACTTGTAATTCTACAGTTGTGTGAGGAGGCAAAGCATGTTTACCTACACCTCCATCTTCAATGGAAGTCCCAAGTTGTTTGTCTTACTAACTGTTGAATTATAAGAGTTCTTTACATTCTGACAAGTCCATTACCTGACATGTGTTTTAAAGATATTTTCCCCTTCCTCCACTCTTGCCTTTAAATTTTTGTTAACAATGGCTTTTCAAGGGCCAATGTTTTACATTTTGACAAAGTCAATTACTTATCCCTACCTCCTGTGACTCCTTAGTAGAAAAGGTGGCATACCCCACCATCCTAAACCCAAACTGAGAGTCAATCAGACACTACATCAGATAGGACACCAGAGTAATAAACATTTAATATTTTTAAAGTTATCTATAAGGAGATTCCAATGGCTCACCTGAAAAGACTGCCAAGGAGTATTCAATTTTCCTTATTATGTCTGAAAAGACTGCTAGAAAGCATAATACCTCAGCCATTTAAAGGATAAACATGTAGTAAGAGTATTTCTTCATTCCTTATTTAGACAAAGCTCATAGTCTAACACAGATACTTAGAAAATATCAACTGTATTACAATGGGAAGATCTATTAATTGTAAAGCCTATTTACTGCCTGAATGAATAATAGATAATTTACAAAAAAATAATAAAGACATGACAAATATACCTAGCAAGACCAAGAGGGTTACTATAGCACAACAGAAAGTCTCAGTTAAAACAACCAAGATTTACAAAGTATAATTCTTATAAACCAATGCTTGCCAATAACACAAATTAGAACATCACCAATTAATGAGTTCTTCAAATTTATTCCAAGTCACTTTTTTCATCTCCAAATTCTTTCTAGGCCACCTAAATTATGTTCACAAATTCATTTATTACCTATAAGCCAAATGTATCTCCAGCCAGGACATCTCTTAAGCTCCAGATTCCTACATAATATTGTTTATTATTATTTCCCCTTTAATGCCTCACAGACATCCTGAGCTCATCAAATACAAAATAAAATCATCTTTCTTCTCAAAACTGGCTCTTTCCAGTATCCCACGTAATGTTACCACTCTTTATACAGCTATTCAAACCAGTCCTTCCTCTTCAAAATCCCAAAATCACTAAGTGGAACCTACCTCCCAAACATAAAAAACTATCCTCTTCTCACCATCTCCACCTCCAACAGTTCAGTCATCATATCAATTCTTATCATGCAATTCTTGTCCCTTCCAATCCTTTCTTCTTCATATTTCAGAGTAGTGTTTCTACAATGCAAACCTGCCCTGGCTGGTGTAGCTCTGTGGATTGAGCGCAGGCTGAGAACCAAAGGGTAACCAGTTCGATTCCCAGTCAGGGCACATGCCTGGGTTGCAGGCCAGGTCCCCAAGTGGGCCACATGAGATGCAACCACACATTGAAGTTTCTCCCCATCTCTTTCTCCCTCCATTCCCTTCTAAAAATAAATAAATATTAAAAAAATAAATAAATAAAATAAAATGCAAATCTGATTTTTGTCACAGCCTTAAATTCTTAAATGGCTTCTCATCATTCTTAGGATGAAGACAAATAAAAGATCCCTATCATGGCCTACTAGGACCTGTAGGATCTGGACTATGCATTCTTCAGCTTACCTCTCACTCTGTTTCCCTTGCTTGATACATTGGCCCATTGATTTTCTTTAGTTCTTAAACACACTGGATTCTTCTCACTTTAAAGCCTTTTTTGTACATGTTACTCCTTTTGCCTGCAGCACCATGTCCTGCTCATTTTCTTGCTAACCCCTGCAACTGTGTTTATTTTCATGACTTTTTTGTTGTTTATTGTCCCTTTTGCTTGCTAGACTCTAAAATCAGTGGGAGTCTGGGTCTATCATATTTACCAATATATATGTCCAATGCTCAGTACAGTGCTTGACATAAAACATGCCCTCAATAAATATATTTTTGTCTTTACTGAAGTATAATTGATAAATAACATTGTATATTTTTAAGAGTACAATATCATGATTTGATATATATTCTGAAATGATTACCACAGTCAAATTAATTAACACTGATCATCTCACATAGCGTGTGTATAAAATAGTATTTCTAAATACAAGTATAAAATACAGTATTATGAACTACAGTCACCATGCTGTATATCAGATTCTCAGAACTTATTTACCTTATGAATGAAAATCCTAACCCCTTAATCAATATCTCCCTACTTCCCCCACCCCCAAGCAATCACCATTCTGCTGTTTCCCTAAGTTCAAGATTCAAAACTGTTTTACAATATTTTTTGTTCCCACATGTAAGTGACACCATACAATATTTAACTTTCCCTGTGTGGCTTATTTCACTTAGCATAATGCCCTCCAGTTTCATTTGTGTTGTCCCAAATGCCAAGACTTCCTAACTTTTTTTTTTTTTATGGCTAATAACATTATATTGTATATATCTACCACGTTTTATTTATATCCATTTATGTGTCAACAGATACTTCAGTTGTTTCCATACTTGGCTATTGTGAATAATGCTGCAATGAACATGGGAGTGCAGATATTTCTTCAAAATACTATTTTATTTCCTTTGGCTATCAACTCAGAGGTGGGATTGCTGGATCATATGGTAGTTCTATTTTTAATTTCTTGAGGAACCTCCATTCTGCTTTCCATAATGGCTGTATCAATTTACATTCTCACTAGGAGGATACAAGACAGGGGAGGTGTTCCTTTTTATCTACATCCTCACCAACACTTGTCATCTCTTGTCTTTTTGATAATAGCTCTCCTAACAGGTGTGAGGTAATATCTCATTGTGGTTTTGATTTGCATTTCTCTGATGATTAGGAAAAATATTGCTAAAATGTCCTGTCTACCTAAAGTGATCTACAGATTCAATGCAATCCTGACCAAACTACCAAAGGTACTTTTCATAGACATAAAAAAAAAAAATCCTAAAATGATATGAAAGCACAAAAGACTCCAAAGATACAAAGCAATCTTGAGAAAAAACAAAGCTGGAGGCATCACACTTTGTGAATCAAATTATATTGCAAAGTTATAGCTACCAAAACAGTAGAGTACTGCCATAACACAGACACACAGACCAACAGAACAGAATCAAAAGCCCAGAAATAAACTCACATATATATGGTCAATTAATCTTTGACAAGGGCATTAAGAACATACAAGAAGGAAAGAATAGTCCCTTCAATAAATGGTGCTGGGAAAACTGGGTGGCCACATGCCAAAGAATGAAACTGGATCCCTACTTTACACCGCTCAACAATTAACTCAAAATGGGTTAAGAATGTAAATGTAAGACCTGAAACTACAAAGCTACAAAAAGAAAACATAGGGAAAAAGCTCCTGGACAGTGCTCTTGGTAATAATGTTTTAGATATGACACCAAAAGCACAGGCAACAAATGCAAAAATAAACAAATGGAGCTACATCAAACTAAAAAGCTTCTGCACAGCAAAGGAAACGATCAACAGAATGAAATCAATAACCTATGAGATGGGAGCAAATATTTGTAAACCATGTATCTGATGGGTTAATATTAAAGCATATCAGGAACTCATACAACGCTGCAGAAAAAAGTCACAAATAATCCAATCTTAAAATGGGCAAAGTCATAAAGAGGATGCTACTGAAAAAAGGGGGAGAGGGCAAAGGGCCTGAACAAATATTTTCCCAGAAAAGGTATACGAATGGTTAACTGGTACATGAAATGTTGCTCAACATTAATGATTAAGAGAAAAATGTCCTCAATAAGTATTATTTGAATGAACAGTGAATTTATTCTATTTAATTTTTGTGCCTGTTATTGGGTTGGCCAAAGTTTGTTTAGTTTTTATGTATGATAGCTCTAGTAGTGCTTTTTTCCCTTTAACTTCATTTGAAACAATTTTGTTAGATTGTATTGTGACAGCTGTCATATCAGCATGCACTTAAAAAAAACTTATCTAGCCCTGGCTGATGTGGCTTGGTGCATTGGACACCAGCCTATGAACTGAGAGCTTGCCAGTTCGATTCCCAGTCAAGACACACGCCTAGGTTGCAGGCCAAGTTCCCAGTTGGGGACATTCGAGACACAACCGATCAATGTATCTCTCATACATCAATGTTTTTCTCCCTTTCTCCCTCCTTTCCCCCTCTCTAAAAATAAATAATAAATTTAAAAAAACATCAAAATTGGTGAATCTTTGAGCAGCCATTTTAATATTGAAGATGAAAGAACACATGCAACATTTTCACTGAATTATGCTTTATTGTTTTGAGAAAGACAAAAACGCAACTGAAACATGAAAAAAAGATTTGTGCAGTGTATGGAGAAGGTACTGTGACTGATTGAACATGTCAAAGTGGTTTGGAAGTTTCTTGGAACTACTGACAGACATCGTGACCAAATATTTCTTAGTGGTGGGGCTGCTTCATGCATCGGAAGGTGTTATCAGTACCTCTGACCTCTACCAATAGTGAGAAATAGCAAACATACTCAAAACAGCCAAATCAATAAAGTTATTGATGAAAATGGAAAAAAAAATGTGTCTTTTATTTTATGGAAAAAACTAAACAGACTTTCTGGCTAACCCAATAGTTAATAATCTATATTTTATGACAGTTTTTTCTCCCTCAAAAATAAAAGATAAATAAGGGAGTAGTCAATTATTTATCATTTGAGGCAGAGAACATTGAAATAGTAGTTTTCCTAGGCTACTAACACTATCTACTTAATTCTCTAACTTTTTGAGAGGAGGCAAATTAGGAAAATAAAGAGAAATTAACATTTGTTTCAATATGCCAGGAAAACATGTTACATTTTAGTGACATAGCCATATAATAATTAGAAATCCTGAATAAAATTGGACCCAGCAATACATTAAAAAAATCATATACCGTGATTAAGTGAAATTTATTCTGGGGGTGCAAGGTTGGTACAATATCTGCAAATCAATTAACATGATACACCATATAAACAAAATGAAGTATAAAAATTACATGATGCAGAAAGAGCATTTGATAAAATCAAGCACCCATTTATGATAAAAACTCTTAGCAAAGTGGAAATAGAGGGAACATATGTCAACATAATAAAGGCCACAGATGACAAACCCACAACAAACATCATACTCAATGAACAAAAACTAAAAGCATTTCCCTTAAAATCAGGAACAAGACAGGGGTATCTGCTTTCACCACTCTTATTCAACACAGTACTGGAAGTGCTAGCCACAGCAACTAGACAAGAAAAAGAAATAAAAGCTGTCCAAACTGGAAAGCAAGAAGTAAAACTGCCACTATTTGGAGATAGCATGATAGTATATACAAAGAACTCTAATGATTACACCAAAAAACTACTAGAACTGATAAATTGGTTGCATTTTTATACAATCATAATGAGCTATCGGAAAGGGAAATTAAGAAAACAATCTCATTTACAATTGCATTAAAAAAAAAAAAACACCTTAGGAACAAATTTAACCAAGTACTTGAAAGACCTGTACTAGGAAAATTATAAGACAATGAAGAAAGAAACTCAAGAAGATACATAAATAAATAAAAGCACACACTGAGCCACTTCCAGGCTTCTGGCCAAAATGGAGGAGTAGGTAGACACACTATGCCTACTCGCACAACCAAAAGAGGAAAATCATCAATTTAAAAGCAGAAAACAACCAGATCTGACAGAAAACCCAACTGTTTGGAAGTCCCACAACCAATAAGTTAAGGAAGAAACATTCCTGCAGACCGGTAAGTGGGGCGGAGCCAAGCGGAGAGCGTGTGGCGAGCTGGTGGTTTATAGAGCGGTAGGGGAAATGCTGCAGCTGCCAGGATAGGCCCGTGGCTGGCCAACCCAGACCCACCTGGACTGAGACTGGTGGACCGGGCAGTCGCTCATATGCATGCAGACAGACCCGGAGGAAAAGCTGGGGAGCGGAGCAGGCCTCTCAGCGCACCAATGCAGGGAAATGGGACCTCACACTACTGATTGAAAACACCTATAGGGTTTGAGGCAGCAGTGGGAGGAACTCCCAGCACTGTGGCAGAGTTCATTGGAGAGAACCACAGGGACTTAGATCGGCACAGGCCCACCCACCCACACGGGAGCTGGTGGGGCGAAGCACGGAGGGGCCCAAATTGCTTGTGGGTATCACGCGAGGTGACTGGGAGCTGGAGGAGAGCAGAGCAAGCCCCATTGCTCTGCTGCAGGCCCTGCCCCCACAGGTAGCGTCAGAACACAACGTCGTGGGTTACCCCACCCTGGTAAACACCTAAGGCTCTGCCCCTTAAAGTAACAGGCGTGCAGAGAAAGGTAAGGATGGCCCAAATTAAAGAGCAGGTCAAGGCTCTAGAAAAAATACAACTAAGCCACGAAGAGATACCCAACCTATCAGATGCACAGTTCAAAATACTGGTAATCAGGACGCTCACAGGATTGGTTGAATTTGGTCACAAGTTAGATGAAAATATGAAGAATACACTAGAGAAAGGAGGGGAAATGTACAGGGAACCAATAGTGATGGGAAGGAAACTGGGACTCAAATCAAAGGTATGGACCAGGAGGAAGAGAAAAACACTCAACCAGAAAGGAATGAAAAAACAAGAATTCAAAAAAATGAGGAGAGGCTTAGGAACCTCCGGGACATCTGTTAACGTCCCAACATCTGGCTCACAGGGGTGCCAGAAAGAGAAGAGGAAAACCAAGGGATTAATGCTTATTTGAACAAATAATGAAAGAGAACTTCCCCAATCTGGCAAAGGAAATAGAGTTCCTGGAAGTCCAGGAAGCTCAGAGAGTCCCAAAGAAGTTGGACCCAAAGAAGAACACACCAAGGCACATCTTAATTACATTACCCAAGATTAAAAATAAGGAGACAATCCTAGAAGCAGCAAGAGAAAAGGAGAGAGTTACCTACAAAGGAGTTCCCATAAGGCTGTCAGCTGACTTCTCAAAAGAGACCTTTCAGGCAAGAGGCTGGAAAGAAGTATACCAGGTAATGAAAGGTAAGGACCTACATCCAAGAATACTCTATCCAGCAAAACTTTCATCTAGAATGGAAGGGCAGATAAAGTGCTTCTCAGATAAGGTCAAGTTCAAGGAGTTCATCATCACCCAGCCTTTATTATATGAAATGTTAAAGGGATTTATATAAGTCAGGGAGGGATATCAACAGGGGAATGGGAGGGGGAGAGAGGAGGAGAAAGTACAGAGAATAGGTAGTGTAAACGGTAGGTAGAAAATGGACAAGGGGAGGTTGAGAATAGTATGGGAAATGTGGAACTTATGTTCCAGGGAACTTATGTGTATGACTCATGTTCAAAAACTAAAGGGCAGGGAATGGGGGGGTGCAGGGCAGGGGGGGAATAGAGGGGGGAAAATGGGACAACTGTAATAGCATAATCAATATAATGAATTTTTTTAAAAAGTGTACTTCTACATGTTATCCTAGGAACCTAAAGGCCTCAAGGTCTAAGAGAGTTAGAAGAAAAGGTCATAGGAATAAATGAAGGACTTCTCATTTAATAAATTCCCAAGGCTGCATTTCTTCAATTATTTATCTGTACTGGGCAATACATTGTTTCCAATTAGATATTACTGAGTAATCAATAGTCCTACTGTTATTCTATTTTATACTCAAGGAAGATAATTGGCCAGACCATACCCTACCCAGGCAGCACAGTGTCATATGGAACAGGAGTGTGAAATGAGGGAGATTGGTTTGACTTCCAGCACTCCAGGTTCCTTGCACTATGACTTGGGCAATCAGGGCAATTGAGGCTTCTGAGCCTCTGTTTCCTCACTTGTAAATAGAGCTGTTCTATTATGTATCTCAGAGTTGAAAGTATTAAGATACGTGTAGGATAAATAGCACAGTGTTAGGTATTCCTTCCCACTTAGTTCTAACTGACTTCCACTTACCAAAACCTGGACAAAACTAAACAGGTTGGTTTCCTTTACCCTATTGCAGGGTCCTGAATTCACTCGGAGGTACCCTCTGGTGCCAGATGAAAGTATACCCTCCACAGGGCTGGGCTTAGAAATACCAATCTGTAAAATGATGGCGAGCATCATGTGAATTGTGATGAAAATCCATTAAGAATCTGAAGAGTATGAAGAGAACGAATGTAAATATCTTCTAGCAAATCACAGTAAGTATTCTTTTGAGTTGAAAGTTAGGTAGATTTTAAATACTTTATACAGGTATTCCATGAAGTGGGGCAGGCTAAAAGCATCAAAAGGGTTTTAAGTGAATGTATAGATGATAGAGCTATGATGAATCAACAACAGAAGATACATGTTTTCAGAACTATTCCTCATGCTGAAAAATGTCAGGGAACTGCTCACTGGGTCTGCCAGTAACACCACCTAACTTAATAGAAGCTCAATACGCTCAGCACTGTATCTGCAGCAAGCCCCACAGCAACTGTTTCAGAACTTTTCATATTCTAAATTCTCTCATGTTGGCCTGGAGTAGATAACCTTTCTTCCCACTTAAAGGGAAAAATCAAGGCCTTGCAAATGAAGTGACCTCATCTGCCATCCTCTACGCCTGAAAACCTCTCTAAGGCTCAGTTCATCATCTCAGAATTTCTCTGTACCATCCTTCCCATGTTTTTAAAAAGATGACCTCCTTCCAAAGCATAATCCTTACTCTTCATTTTAAAAAATCTAATTCCCTTCCCATCCTTTTCTTCAATTACTCCCTGGACCAGTGCTGGGAGTGTGATCTTATATTTACCGTATTTTGACATGTATAATGCATAGTTTTATACCCAAATTTTTGAGGGAAAAATAAGGGTGCACATTATACATGGGTATAATGATTACATACCATGGGCATCACATGTATAATACGCACCAAAACGTGGGTGTACATTACATAGCAAAATATAGTAACTATTATACATCAGATTCTCCTGGATGTGTGTGTGTGCTGGAAAGGGGGAATTACTTGTTTAAATATGCTGATATCTATGCCCTGGCTAGGTAGCTGTTGGTTAAAGCATAGCCCTCATTGCTTCTTTCCCATTGGCTCTTTATTTCATTATCCACTCATTCCTCACACTTTTGTAAGCTGACTTTCCATTGCTCTATGTAAATTGTTCTTCCAAGATCATTCTTGTCCTCTCAGTCTCTAAACCCAAACATCTTCTCAGTCCTCATTTTCTTCAGCTTTTCTGAAGCACTTAACATTGACAGCTGTTTCCTTCTTTCTGGAACTAGCTCTCTGTCTTCGCTATCTTGAAACCGCACTCCTGTTCTGGGACTGTCTGTTCTATTTAGTTGGTGCTTTCCCCTTAAATGTTGTAAGTCTGAAGACTCTTTACTCTTTCCAGAATTTTAACCTCATCCTCCACCTGCCTGGGATCCTATTGTTACTTTAAATACACAATATTGATAAAATATTGTGTATATTGGCAATATTGATAAAAAGGAAACAAACTTGCCTAAGGGCACTCAGCCAATTAAGTGACAGGATTGGGTCACAAATAATAACAGAAGCTGCTATTTATAAACATTTATTACATGCAAAACTATGTTAAGGGACTCACTTATCATCTCATTTAATCATCATTGAAAGAGAAAGGTATAATTATAATTAGGAAACATATGATTAGGAAACTGAAGCTTAGAGAAGGTTAAATAATCTGTCAAAATCACTAAGTGGTCAAAACAGGATTAAAACTGAGATCTGTCTGACTTCAAAATCTGTTAGACCACTGTTTAGTTCACTCATGGCTCTTTCATCTATGTCACGAGACAAACTCCAGTCCTGGATCAGCACAATGGTCTCCTTTTCCTACATCTCCATCCAGGCTACTGAACTGAGCTAGAAAAAATACATACACATAAACTGGGATTATTTTAAAAAATGTATGCCCAACAGGCCAAACTAAGTCCTCATTATAAGCTAGAAAGTTTTATTTTCCTATCCAGCTCTCTCTACCAATCTCTATAGCAGCTATCTCAACTTTTCCAACCTCCTCAAACTTCCTACCTTATCATCCCCTTTTTCACTCCTAACAAATGACTCCACCTGTTACCTCACTGATAAAATATAAGCCATTAGAAGTAAGTTCTCTCAACTTTCTACCACCATATCTATAAAACCAACTTGACCTGCTTCATCTGTAATTCCTTCCTTGTTACAGAGGAAAACATATCTTGCCCCTTGAAGTCTATCCCTGTGCTGTGCTCTGTCTACCACTGTTTGGCATCACCAGGGTCCGTGCTGAATCAAGAATTCCTTCTCTTGGTGCATTATCAACTCTCTATTTCTACTGACTCATTACCAACTCTTTTCTCTCTATTGTAAAAATGACCCACTCTAGATCCCACATTCTTCTCTAGTTAACTAACCACCCTCTACCTTTCACAGGCAAAATTCTATCTCCACTGCTGTTACTTCACCTACTAGTCATTTCTCAGCCCACTGAGAATGAGGCTCCTGCCCACACACTCCACTAAATCTTCTCTCACAGAGATTATTAACAATCTCTTTAAAACCAATGTACTTTTCAATTTCATCTTACTTTCTCGTTGATAACACTACTGACCACCTTTTCCTTCTTGAAGACACTTTCTCCCCATGGCTTCCTCAGTATCAAGTTTTCTTTTGGTTTCTTAAGTCTAGCTCTTTCTTAGCCTCCTAAAAATGTTGATATTTAGGATTCTGCCATGGGTTCCACTATTCCTGCCCCCCTCACTCTTTGTACACTTCCTGGGAAATACCATCCCTACCCATAGCTTCTAAGATTAATGATATGCTGATGACTATTCTGAATCTTCAGTTCCAGTCTGATTTATAAATTTCAGATTATAAATTCACCTGCCTAGTAGGCACAGTCTCTGGCTTGACAACTTCTTCAAATTTAAAAATATTAAAATTGGGATTAATATTAAAATGACCCCCTAATGAATGCCCTCACAATCAAATCCAAGTTATTCATATACATTAAAAACGTTCTTCAGAACACAGTTTGGCAGGGTTTGTTTTTTTTTTTTTAATTTAACTTATTGATTTTAGAGAGGAAGAGGGACAGAAGGAGGGAGGGAGAGAAACAGAGACTTGCCATTCTACTTATTCATGCATCCATTGCTTGATTCTTGTATGTGCCCAGACCAGGGATCGAACCCACAACCTTTGAGTTATCAGAACAATTCTCTAACAAACTGAGCTACCTGGCCAGGGCAAGTTTGGTAGTTTCTTAAAAAACTAAACATGCTACTATACAACACAACAATTGCATTCCTGGATGTTCACTCCAGAGAAATGAAAATTTAGAAATATAAAACCTGCACATGCACGTTCATAGCAGCTTTATTTGTAACAGCCAAAAACTGGAATCAGCCCAGATGGACCTTGGCAGGTGAATGGTTAAACGAACTCTGGTACATATACACCATAGACTGTTACTCAGCAATAAATAGGAATGACCTGCTGACACACGCAACTTGGATGACTGACACTACTGTGGTGGTGTTCATGTGAAATCACTACAGGCATTGCTTGGAGACACTGTGGTTCAGTTCCAGATCATTGCAATAAAGCTAGTGTTGCAAAAAAGCAAGCTTTAATCTTTTTGCTGGGGAAGGGTCTTACCTTCAATTTACAAAATATGTATCATCTGTGAAGCACAACAAAATGAGAAATGCCTATACATAGGTGCTAAAACTATAGGACTTTTAATACATAAACACAAATGAGTACAAGTAAAAGTAAGGAAATTTGAGTAAGATCTGTGGAATGCATCAATGTCAATACCCTGGCTGTGATATTATACTATAGTTTTGCAAAACTGTTACCTTTGGGCTAGGACTAGAAATGAACTTCCTCAACCTGATAAACAGTATATTAAAAAACCCACAGCTAATATACTTAATGGATAAAGACTGAATGCTTTCCCTTGAAGATCAGGAATAAGACAAGGATGTCTGTTCTTGCCACTTATATTTAACACTGTCCTGGAGGTTCTAGCCAAGGCAATTAGGCAATAAAAAGAAATCTACTAAAACACTATTAGAGTAAGTGACTTTAAAAGACTGCAGAATATAAGATCAATATACAAGAGTTAATTGTATTTCCATACACTAGTAACAAAACTCTGTGGCGAATCCTGACCCTCAGGACTCGTGTCAACCGCGATTGAATGTGTGAATAAATCTCACATACAGACAACGCAGGAATAGAAAACCGGGACCACGCGACTCCTCCCTCATCGTCTGGGAGAGAGCCCCAAGCCTTGGGTCCAGGGGTTTTTATTGGAGATTTTGGGCAAAGAGCATCAGAATGGTCTTCATTAACTATGCATAGATTGTGGATTCAAACCAGGCAGTAGACAGATTCAGGAAGGTACATCAAAAGAAGAGATAGGCAAATAGAAGGGCAACAGTCTTGGGTTGATCCATAAACATTTGGCCAGGAAGAGCCCAGGCATGTATTAGCATAAGTTTGATCCAGGGAGAGGGAGGTTTTTTAGCAATAGCAAGGTTTTATCTTAAATCTAAGGCCTGATTTCCCCACAGGAAATTCCGTCTCCACGAACATGGGTCTATGCACGCTGGCTTGTGCTATACACGTGAGAGACTTTGCCCCTTGACACGCGTGAAAGCCCAGGGCTACGATTCCCCACTTGTGGAACTATGAATTCCCTTTAAAACTCTGAAAATTAAGACGGTAAAGCATTTACGATGACAGCAAAAAGAATAAAACACCCAGGAATAAATTTAACAAAATAAGTGGGAACTTCTGGTTTCTACTCCAGCATGTAAGGCACTTAGAAGTTATCATTATCACCCAAAGAATAAGAAACATGCTGAACAAAGTGAGTATCAACAGCTCTTAGATCCATCCAAGAACGAAGTTCTTATAGGGCCAACCTTGCTTCCAAACTGGTGGATACCAAGAATCACAACTTACAGGAATAGAAATCTAGAAACCTCCTGTGGGAATGATATCAGGGTAGTAAAACCTAGACTAGCTAGTGAATTCTTGGAAGCTCAGTGTGGTCAAGTTTGAAGGTTAAAAATTCCAGGGAAGGGAGTCCAGTCTTGGGTTTCACACACTTTTGTGAGTTTTACACCCGGGAGTCCTAACAGGTTCTCACAGTGGACAAATATTGGAGATAAATTTCCCATTTTTCCAGCAGGGAAACAGGAAAACAGCTATTTTGAAATAAGCCTAGAGTATTCTGTTCTTAAAGAGGCATGGCCCCTATCAGACCTTAACTGACTAAAGTTTTACTAGAGCCTAATGGAGCTGGAGAAAGGGAAATAACCAACTCCAGCATTCTTTAGCCTTTCTGGCTCATCTAAGGGAGTAGGGGGACTGAAAAACACTTGTGAAGGTAACAGGCCTGGGACACAAGCTCACTAAAAGGCTGAGACTTAATCTGAATTGAAGAATGTTTCACACCTTACCAACACATATGTGGGGCTCCTGTACAACAACAGAGGAATACAACTCATAGAGCTGCATGTATCAGATCTTGTTTAAAAAGTCTCTAGACAACCACAAAGATAAGGGAGACAACAGAAAAAAAGACACTAGAGGAAATTTAAGCCACTGACACTACAACCACAGCAAATAGCCAGATAAACATAAAGGCCTATTTCTGTCAGTTCCTTTTACCCAGTACATCATGTCTAGCTTTCAAGAAAAAAAATTTAAAATATACTAAGAAGTGCCCTAGCCGGGTGGCTCAGTTGGTTAGAGCATCGTCCTGTTCACCAAAAACTTGCAGGTTTGATCCTTGGTGAGGGTACATACCAGAGGCAACCCGATTGATGTTTTTCTCTCACAATATTTCTCTCTCTCCTCTCTTTCTTAATCTCTCTCTCACCCCCTTCCTCTCTAAAATCATATCCTCAAGTGAGGATTAAAAAAAATGTATATGGTCATGTCTAGAAGCCACGTAGTATGAAAGATAGAGACATTTATTGGAGAGGACACAAGACACAAAAAACATTGTATATAAGACAGTGACACCTCAGTACCCTTCAAAGTAGGCACTTTGAGACCTCACATAGTTCTCCTAATTACCATCAGCTGCCCCGTCATATATTCTTGAATTTCATCCACAGTCTGAAATCTCTTCCCTTTCAAAGGTGATTTTACTTTTTTGGGGAAAGCCAGAAGTTGTAGGGCCGCAAATCTAGGCTGTAGGAGGGCTAAGTCACCTGGGTGATTTGATGTTTTGCCAAAAAACTGCACGAGACATGACATGTGAGCAGGCGCATTGTCATGATGAAGCTGCAGATCACCAGTTGCCCATAGCTTCTGCATCATCTGAATAGTTTCTGTAGCGGAACCTCCAAGCTTAATGCATAATTTGATGCAGATTCATTGCTCTACTTGCTCAGTCATTTTGAATGAAATGGCCACACAGTACATATGTTCACTCAATGGCATCTACCATCCCCACTGACAAGTACAGTGAAGTCTTCATTTTTCATGCATGTGCATTCCAGTCCACTCTCCTCGGCTGCCAGGTTATATCCACGTCACACAAACCATTCTTGTTATATTAACAATGGCTGGACTTTTTCCAGACAGACACCACACACACACACACACACACACACACACACGATAAAAAATACAGTTTAAAAGAGAACACACATCAGAAGCAGACTCCGATATAGCAGAGACACTGGAATTGTTAGACTGAGAATTTAAAACAACTATGATTAATATGCTAAGGACTCTAATGAAAAAAGTGGACAACATGCAAAAACAGAGGAGCAATATAAGCAGAGAGATGGAAACTCTAAGAATCAAAAGAAATGCTAGAAATCAAAGACACTTTAACAGAAATAAAGAATGTCTTCAATTGGCTCATCAACACACTAGGCACAGCTGAAGAAAGAATCAGTGCGCTTGAAGAAATGTCAACAGAAACTTCCAAAACTGAAATGTAAGAGAAAAAAGAATAAAACAGACAGAACAGGATATCCAAGGATTGGAGGACAACTGCAACACCAAAAGGGGAAGAAAGAGAAAAAGGAACAGAAGACCTATTTGAGGCAATAATGACTGAAAACTTTCCAAAATTAATGACAGGCATCAACCATAGATCCAGGAAGTTCAGGACACCAAGTAGCATAAGTACCAAAAAAATACATGTAGGTATATCATATCATATTCAAACTGAAGAAAATCAGAGAGAAAGAAAAAAATCTTAAAAGAAGCCAGAGGGTGGTAGGTGTAGAAAGAAAGGAAGGAAGAAAGAGAGAAAGAAGGAAAAGAAAAACCTTATCTACAGAGGAGGCAAGGATAAGAATCACATCAGACATCATACAAAAAGAGAATGGAGTGAAATATTTAAAGTGTTGAAAGAAAAAACTACACCAGGTAGAATTCCGTCTCCAGTAAAATTATTCTTCAAAGGTGAAGAAAAAAAAAATAAAGACTTTCTCAGACAAAAGAAAATTGAGAGAATTTTTCCCCAGTAGACTTGCCTTGTAAGGAATATTAAAAGAATTTCTTCAGAAAGAAGGAAACTATATAGGTCAGAAATTTGGATCTACATAAAGAAAGGAAGAGCATTAGAGAAAAAATACACGAAGGTAAAATAAAATCTTTTGTTTTTCTTATTGATAACTAATCTAATAAATAAATAGCTGAAAATAGCAACAATGTATTCAATGATTATAGTTTATGCAGCAGCACTGTTATAAGAAATGATTGGCAGGGACTGGGAATTAAACAATCACTACAGTAAGACAACTGCACTACCTATGAAGTGGCATAGTGTAATTTGAATGAGGACTTGGATTAATTGTAAAGGTATACTGCAAACTCAATGTCAACCACTAAAAATGTTTTTTAAAGTACAGTACGTAAACACTGAACATCAACAAATGTTGAAATTAATGAAGATTTAACTGAATGGTAAGACTTCCATACTCATGGATTAGAAGACGTAGACAATACTTCCCAAATTGATCTACAGATTGTTTGTGATCCTACCAAAACCCAGCTGGATTTTCACCTCTCTGGTGGTTTTGTGGCGGAAATTGACAAGCTGATCCTGAAGTTCATATGGACATACAAGGAACTCAAATAGCCAACAAAACCTCGAAAAAGAACAAAGCTGGAGGACTTAACACTTCTTGACCTCAAAACCTACTATAAAGCTACAGCAATCAAGATGGTATAGCAATAGCAAAGGACAGGCAAATAGACCAATAAACCCTCACATTTATGATTCGTTTACTTTCAATAAGGGTGCCAAGACTATTCATTTGGAAAAGAATAGTCTTTTCTAACAAGCAGTGGTGGGATCATTGGCTATTCACATGTAAAAGAATGAATTTGGACCCTTACTTCACAGCTTATACAAAAATTACCTCAGAATGGGCAAGAGGTCTAAATTGTAAGAGCTAAAACTCCTAAAAGAAAACCTAGTTGATCTGAAGATGGCGGCAAGGTAGGTGGGAGCAGAGCCCAGGTCTCCTTGTGCCCAGCTGGAACACCTAGTTGATCTTCTGAGGAACAGAGTGAACAGCCAACTGAGTCCCAGCTTATATGAAGTTTGTAGGCCAAAAACTGTAGAGGACATTGAAAAACAGATGGTGAGGAGATAGTTCTGGGACAGTAAGGTCCCTGGGATCTACACAGGGACCAAGGCTGCTGTGGCCCCTGGCCAGGCGCCTGCTGCAGGATGAAAGGAGGAGAGTTAGATCACCAGCTCCCTCCTCTACCAGAGCAGGGAGAGGAGCCCGGCACCAGGAGGGACCTGGATGCTGGAAGTCGCTGGAGACAAAGTGGGAGACACACAGAGGCGATGTACACCTGCTGGGACTGTGGACGCCGGCTAGGTCATTACCAGAGAAATTGGGGAGCCAGGCGACACCTGGAGAAGGGAGAAGAGTTGGGCCGTGTCTGACCCTGACTCGGATAGTCTCTAGTCTGGTTAGAAAGTTGGGCTGTGTGAAAACCCGGGCGCTTGTCAAGAATGGCAGGCTTAAACAAGAGGCTTTTACTCAAGAAAAAAAAGTCTCTCAGCCACTTTTTATGGAACTCTGGCGCAACAGCTGGCAGGCTTGCACTGCTTGCCTGGCAGCTGATTCGCACCGCTTGTCCAGAGGCTGAGTCGCTTGCTCCTGCTTGACTCTGGCCAGCTGCCAGGCCGGCAGCTGATTCGTGCCACCTGCCCAGAGGCTGACTGGCACTAAGCACCCTGCAGCTGACTGGCGCTGCATGCCTGGCAGTGGGCTCCGGCCATGGTGGGCTCACAAAGACCAAGGAGGAGGCCCACCGCACAGGCCTCGGCACAACTGGTGGATTAAAGGCGCAGGTCTGGCACAAATGGACAGTGGGGCCCAACAGCTCACGGAGGACCTGGGCTGGAGGCTGGGCACCTGTGAATATTGTCGCCCAGACCTGGCCCCCATCTTCACAAAACCATAGGAACGGAGAAAAGCGAAGCCGAGCCCCCCTCTTCCTGTGGCATCTGGGAAGACCAGTAGAATTTGCTCAGTGGGTTTAAAGTCAGCAGGAAGCTTATTTTCTCTTTCCTCTTTTTTTATTTTCTTCCACAAAGTGAGACAATAAGACCTGGAGTTGTGAAAGGGACAGAGACGGATCCAAAGACTGAACACATGGCTAACCCCAACAATTGAGAAACAGACAAATTTCATTTTGCTATCCCATAGGACTGGCATTTTATTGTTTATTTGTATTATTACTATTTTTCATTATTTTTACTTTTATTACTGTTTTTTTATTTCTTTTTTTCTGTTTAGTTTTCTTCGTTTTATTTCTCTGTTTAACTGCATTGTTTGACTGGTTTTCCTCATTCTCTATTTCATAGAGTATTTTTAATTTTCCGTCTTTCACTTCACTTTTCTTCCAATAGCACACGACTCCAGGTCCTGTACTTCCTATTCTTGTTATCCACATCACATAGATTCTGTCATACGATTGTTGCTCCATTACTATTGTAAATAATTGCTGTTCCATACAATTATAAATACTACACAGCACCTCTCCTGGATCTTAGCTCACTTCACTGTTTCTAGAACTTTATTACTGCTGCGCTTAACTCTATTCTCTCACACACTACACCTATTATCTATCCTTTGCTTTCACTTTACCTCATAATCTGACCTCCCACAAGCTCACTGCTTTCTAGATCCAACTCATGATCCTTCCCCCTGCAACAAGAGTCTTATCTTTTTTCTACCCTTTCTAAAAAGTGGCTAGTTGGGTGAAATATCACAGTTAACACTATACATACCCAAAGGATCTCCTACCTCTTCTCTACAGGTTGCTACTTTAAATACCATAAAACGCACTCTGTCTTAAACCATCTTGCATCCCCCCTCCAAGTGCTCACAAAAAAAGAGTAGGTGGGAGCTGTGAATACCAGTATACAGGCTGGAAGAGGAAACCCACCAACAAAGGAACCACCAACAGAAAACAACAGAAGAAGGTGAAGGAGGGAGTGGAAACCACATTAACCTCAACACAGCACCCGCTCTGGAAATACAACTAAATGGTGGAGAAATTACCCAGAACAAACAACTGAACAAGAACGAGAGAGAAGACTCAAACTTGTACACACAGAAGAACCAGCTTCAACACAATCTGTTCACAGCTGCACAACAGAATACAAGAGATGGTAGTGGAGTGACCCTCAGTTAACCAGTTGGAGGGAAGGACCCACCAAAGAAAGACCCAACAGCAATCAAATCCCAAAGACATACAGAGAGCCAACATAAATGACAGCCCAAGACCAACGAGCTCAGGAGATCAAGGAGACTGCACCAGTGAATTTCACAGGTCTTCTACAGTAGAAGTTCACACCATAAACACTGGGAGTCAGAACAGATCAATTTAAGAAGCAGTGGCTAACAAGAAGACTCTAATAAACAGTAGGAAGACAAAGAAACAATCCCCAAATGAAAGGAAAGGAGGAAGCCTCAGAAAGAATGCTAAATGAAACAGAGGCAAGTCAATTATCAGATATTGAGTTCAAAGGAATGGTTATCAGGAAGCTAAATGAGCTCACAGAGAATTACCAAAAACTACTGGGAAACTACAATGAACTCACTGCAAACTATATCAACGTGAAAAAGGAAACAAACTATCAACAAGGGCCAAGAGGAAATGAAGAATACAATTTCTGAAATGAAGAACATAGTAGAAGGAACCAAAAGCAGGCTTGATGAAGCAGAAGATTGGATCAGCGAGCTGGAGGACAAGGTAGAAAAAAACACCCAGAAAGAGCAAGAAAAGGAAAAGAGGCTCAGAAAGAACAAAGAGGGGCTAAGGGAAATGCAGGACAATACGAAATGTAATAATATCCATTTAATAGGGATACCAGAAGGAGAAGAAGAGCAGGGATAGAAAACCTGTTTGAAAAAGTGATGATGAAAAACTGCCCTAATTTCATGAGAGAAAAATTCACACAATCCAGGAAATACAGAGTCCCAATCAAGAGGAACCCAAAGAGGCCCACTTCAAGACACATCATCATTAAAATGGCAAAATTCCAAGACAAAGAGAGAATCTTAAAGGCAGCAAGAGAGAAACAGGAAGGAACATACAAGGGAGCCCCAATAAGGTAAGCAGCTGACTTCTCAATGGAAATGCTCCAAGCCAGAAGAGAATAGCAAGAAATATTCCAAGTAATGAGAATCAGAGGCCTGCAACCAAGGCTACTGTACCCAGCAAGGCTCTCAATCAAGACAGAAGGCCAAATAAGGAGCTTCCCAGACAAAAGAAGTCTAAAAGAATACACCTCCACCAAACCAGCTCTGCAAGAGATGCTAAAAGGACTGCTTTAAGGAAAAGAAGGAAGAGAGAAAGAGAGAGAGAGGAACATAGGTACAAAAAATGGCAATGAATAAGTATCTATCAATAATAACCTTAAACGTAAATGGATTAAATGCTCCAATCAAAAGACACAGAATAGCTGAACAGACAAGAAAGCACATATGCTGCCTACAAGAGACCCACCTCAGGACAAAAGACCTACACAGACTGAGAGTGAAGGGCTGGAAACAAATTTTCCAAGCAAATGAACAGGGGGGAAAAAGCCAGGATAGCAATACTCATATCGGACAAAATAGACTTCAAGAAAAGAGCCATAAAAAGAGACCCAGAAGGTCACATCATAATACTCAAGGGAAGAATCAACCAAGAAGACATAAACATTGTAAATATATATGCACCCAACATAGGAGCACCCAAATACATAAAGAAAACCTTGGAGGACTTCAAGATAGATATTGACAGCAACATAATTACAGTAGGGGATTTTAACACCCCACTGTCAAAAATGGATAGATTTTCCAAACAAAATATCAACAAAGATATTGTGGCATTGAACAATGCCCTACATCAAATGGACTTAACTGATATATATATAGAGCCTTTCACCCCAAAGAAGCAAAATAAACATTCTTTTCAAATGCACATGGAACATTTTCAAAGATAGACCACATGACAGGACACAAAACAAGCCTCAACAAATTCAAGAAAATTGAAATCATACCAAGCATTTTCTCCAGGCACAAGGGACTGAAACTAGAAACCAATATCAGGGAAAAAAAACCCAAACACTCAAACTCATGAAGATTGAATAGCATGCTATTAAACAACGAATGGGTCAAGAATGAGATTAGGGAAGAAATCAAAAAGTTTTTGGAAAAAAATGAAAATAAACTCACAACAATCCAAAACTTATGGGACACAGCAAAGGCAGCTGTGAGAGGAAAGTTCATAGTGATACAGGCCTACCTAATAAAGATAGAAATATTTCAAACAAACAACCTAACTGTACACCTACAAGAACTCGAGGAACAACAACAAAGACAGCCAAGAGCAAGTAGAAGGAAGGCAATAGCCAAGATCAGAGCAGAATTAACTGACATAGAGACTAAAAGCACAATTCTAAGGACCAATAAATCCAGGAGCTGGTTCTTTGAAAAGATAAACAGAATCGACAAGCCTTTAAGCAGAATCATCAAGAAAAAAAGAGAGAGGACCCAAATACACAGAATCAGAAATGAAAGAGGAGAGATTACAACTGATACCACAGAAATAAAAGGATTGTAAGAAATTACTATGAAGAACTATATGCCAAGAAATCTGAAAACCTAGGTGAAACAGACGAATTTCTAGAAAAATATAATCTTCCAAAAGTCAATGAAGAAGAAGCAGAAAGCCTGAAGAGACCAATAACGGCAGACGAAATTGAAGCAGTAATCGAAAAACTCCCAACACACAAAAGCCCTGGACTGGATGGTTTCACAGGAGAAGCATTTACAAAGCATTTAAGGAAGAGCTAACCCCCATCCTTCACAGATTACAAAATATTGAAAAAGATGGAAGACTCCCAAACTCTTTTTATGAAGCCAGCATCATCCTAATCCCAAACCTAGATAAAGACATAACAAAGAAAGAAAACTTCAGGCCAATATCACTGATGAACATAGACACAAAAAATCTGAAGAAAATATTGGCAAACTGAATCCAGCAATATATAAAAAAGATCATACACCATGATCAAGTGGGATTCATGCCAGGGATGCAAGGATGGTACAATATTCACAAATCAATAAACGTAATACATTACATAAACAAAACAAAAGATAAAAAAACACATGATCGTATCAATAGATGTGGAAAAAGCATTTGATAATGTACAGCACTCATTTATGATAAAAAACACTTGGTGGAATACAGGGAGGTTTCCTCAACATCATAAAGGCCATATATGAGAGACCTACAGCCAACGTCATACTCAGTGGGCAAAAAATTTACACCTTTCTGACATTTAGAGACTTCTGGCCAAGATGGAGGTATAGGTAAACACGCTGTGCCTCCTCACACAACAAAAAGAAGGACAACAACAAATTTAAAAACAAAAAACAACCAGAACTGACAGAAAATTGAACTGGAAGTCCAACAACCAGGAGTTAAAGAAGAAACATTCATCCAGAGTGGTAGGAGGGGCAGAGACAGGCAGCCAGGCAGAGAAGACTCGGGGTGAGGCAGTGGCTGTTTGACCGGGTGGACCCACACTGAAGGGCAGATAAACCCAGAGGAAAAACTGGGGAGCGAGGCAGACCTCACAATCTAGGGCTCCAGCATGGGAAATAAAGCTTCAAACCTCTGATGGAAAATACCTGTGGAGGTAGAGACATCAGTGGGAGAAACTCCCAGCCTCACAGGAGAGTTCATTGGAGAGACCCACAGGGTTCTAGAACGTACACAAACCCACCCACCAGGAATCATTATCAGAAGGGCCCAATCTGATTGTGGGTAGCAAGGGAAGTGACTGAAATCTGGCAGAGAGGGGAGCAAGGGACACTGTTACCCTTCGGACCTCTCCCCCACGTACAACGTCACAATACATTGGCGTGTGTTGCCCCACCCTGGCAAATACTTAAGGCTCCCCCCTTACTACATAACAGGCATGCCGAGACAAAAAAAAAAATGTGGCCCAAATGAAAGAACAGATCCAGAAAAAATACAACAAAGTGATGAAGAGAGAGCTAACCTATCAGATGCAGTTCAAAACAATGGTAATCAGGATGCTCACAGAATTGGTTGAATATGGTAGCAAATTAGATGAAAAAATGAAGGCTATTCTAAGTGAAATAAAGGAAAATGTACAGGGAACCAACAGGGACGGGAAGGAAACTGGGACTCAAATCAATGGTGTGGACCAGAAGGAAGAAAGAAACATTCAACCAGAAAAAATGAATAAACAATAATTCAAAGAAATAAGGAGAGGCTTAGGAACCTCCAGGAAATCTTAAATGTCCCAACATCCAAATCACAGGGGTACCAGAAATAGAAGAGGAAGAGCAAGGAACTGGAAACTTATTTGAACAAATATGAAGGAGAACTTCCCTAATCTGGAAAAGCAAATAGACTTCCAGGAAGTCCAGGAAGCTCAGAGTCCCAAAGAAGTTGGACCCAAACAGAAACACATAAAGACACATCATCATTAAGTTACCCAAGATTAAAAATAAAGAGGGGATTCTAAAAGAAGCAAGAGGAGAGAGTTACCTACAGAGGAGTGCCCATAAAACTGTCACCTGATTTCTCAAAAGAAACTTTGCAGGCAAGAAGGGGCTGGAAGGAAGTATTCCAAGTCATGAAAAGCAAGGACCTACATCCAAGAGTACTCTATCCAGCAAAGCTTTCTTTAGAATGGAAGGGAAGATAAAGTGCTTTCCAGATAAGGTCAAGTTAAAGGAATTCATCATCACCAAGCCCTTATTATATGAAATGTTAAAGGGACTTACCTAAGAAAAAGAAGAAATATGAACAGTAAAATGACAACAAACTCACGGTTATTAACGACCATATGTAAAACAAAAACAAACATAAACTATGCAAACAACTAGAGCAAGAACAGAATCACAGAAATGGAGATCAAATGGAGATTTAGCGGGGGAGTGGCAGGGAGAGAGAGGGGGAAAAGGTACTGAGAATAAGTAGCATAAATGTTAGGTAGAAAATAGATGGGGTTGGGGGGGTTAGGAATAGTATAGGAAATGTAGAAACCAAAGAACTTATATGTATCACCCAAGGACATGGACTAAAGGGAGGGAATGTTGGTGGGAGGGGGTATGTAAGGTGGAGGGGAAAAAAGGGGGAAAATGGGAAAACTGCAATAGCATAATCAATAAAATATATTTTTTAAAAAAGAAAAGAAGCAAATTCCCTAATATAACACAGTTAGTAAAAAAAACAAAAACAAAACAACAACAACAAAACTTGCTTTCCCACTAAGATCAGGAACAAGACAAGGATGCCTGCTTGCACCACTCCTATTCAACACAGTATTGGAAGTCCTAGCCACAGCAATCAGACAAGAAGAAGAAGAAATAAAAGGCATCCAAATTGGAAAGGAGGATGTAAAACTGTCATTGTTTGCAGATAACATAGTAGTGTACATAGAAAATCCCATAGACTCCACCAAAAAACTACTCAATGTAATAAATGAATGTGGCAAAACAGCAGGATACAAAGTCAATATTCAGAAATCAAGGGCATTTTTGTATACCAATAAGGAAATATCAGAAACATAAGTCAGGAAAAAAATCCCATTTGCTACAGCAACAAGAAAAATAAACTACCTACGAATAAACCTAACCAAGGAGGTAAAAGACCTGTACTCAGGAAACTACACAACACTGAAGAAAGAAATTAAGGAAGACACAAACTAATGAAAGCATGTACCATGTTCATGGATTGGAAGAATTAATATCATCAAAATGTCCATACTACTCAAAGTAATTTAAAGACTCAATACAATCCCTATTAAAATACTGAGGACACATTTCAAATAGAACAAACATTTTAAAAATTTATATGGAACCATAAATGACCCCAAATATCTGCTGTAATTTTGAGAAAGAAGAGCAAAGCAGGAGGGATCACAATACCTGATATCAAACTGTATTACAAGGCCACTTTAATCAAAACAGCCTGGTACTCGCATAAGAACAGACACATAGACCAATGGAACAGAACAGACAGCCCACAAATAAAACCAAGTCTCTATGGTCAATTAATATTTGACAAAGGGGGAAGAAGCATAAAATGGAGTAAAAAATAGCCTCTTCAACAAATGGCGTTGGGAAATCTGTACAGCTACATGCAAAAAAAAAAAAAAAAAAAAGAAACTCTATCACCAACTTATACCATACACAAAAATAAATTTGAGGTGGATAAAATACTTAAATATAAGTCGTGATACCATAAAAAGTCCTAGAGGAAAACATCGGCAGGAAAATCTCAGACATTCCATGCAGCAACATCTTCACTGATATGCCCCTAAAGCAAGGGACATAAAGGAAAGAATAAACAAATGGAACCTCATCAAATTAAAAAGCTTCTGCATGGCTAAAGAAAACAGTATTAAAATGAAAAGAGAACCAACCATATGGGAAAATGTATTTGCAAATAATACATCGGACAAGGGTTTGATCTCCAAAATATATAAAGAACTCACACCAGTCCACTCCAGGAAGACAAAAAACCCAATTAAAAAATAAGCAAAAGAGCGGAACAGACATTGCTCCCAGGAGGACATACTGAGGACCCAGAGACATATGAAAAGATGCTCAGCATTGCTAGCCATCAGAGAGATGCAAATTAAAACACAATGAGCCCTGGCTGGTGTAGCTCAGTGGATTGAGCGTGGGCTGCGAAGCAAAGGGTTGCAGGTTCGATTCCCAATCAGGGCACATGTCTGGGTTGCAGGCCAGGACCCCAGTGGGGGCCACGTGAGAGGCAACCACACACTGATGTTTCTCTCCCTCTCTTTCTCTCTCCCTTCCCTTCTGTCTAAAAATAAAATAAATAAAATCTAAAAAAAAAAAACCAACAACAACACAATGAGATACTACTTCACACCAGTCAGAATGGCCATCATAAATAAATCAACAAACAACAAGTGCTGGTAAGGTTGTGGAGAAAAGGGAACCCTAGTGTACTATTGATGGGAATGCAGACTGGTGAAGCCACTGTGGAAAACAGTATGGAATTTCCTCAGAAAACTAAAAATGGAACTGCCTTTTGACCCAGCAATTCCACTGCTGGGATTATATCCTAAGAACCCTGAAACAGCAATCCAAAAGAACCCATGCACCCCACTGTTCATAGCAGCACAATTTACAATAGCCAAGTACTGGAATCAACCTAAGCGCCCATCAGTAAATGAGTGGATTAAAAACTATGGTACACTTACACAATGGAATACTATGCAGCAGACTGAAAGAAGGAGCTCCTTTGCAACAGCATGGATGGAACTGGAAAAAATTATGCTAAGTGAAATAAGTCAGGAGGTGAGGGACAAATACCATATGATCTCACCTTTAACTAGAACATAATCAACAAAAGAAAAAAGCAGGAAAATATAACCAGACATTGAAATTTAGAACAATCTAACAATAGCCAGAAGGGAGTGGGGAGGGGACAATGGGAGGAAGGTGTTTTTAGGAACTACTATAAAGGGCACATAGACAAAACCAAGGGGGAGGGTGGAAGCAAGGGAGGGAAGTGGGTTTGGCTGGGGTTGCGGGTAGTGGTGGGGGGGGGAAATGCAGACAACTCTAATTGAGCAAGAATAAAATAATTTAAAAAAATTTTTTAAATAGTAAAAAAGGGAAAAGAACAGACAACCTTGTTTCATGTTATGAATCACATATGTATCTAACAGCCTATAGCAAGAGTAGTTTCAAACTTATATGTATTCAAAATGTCAAGAATGTGGACTTCCAGTCAAGATGGAACCTCTACATACAACCATAGCAAAAAATACAACTAAACCACAAAAACAAATGTCACCCATAAATGTCAGAAAATTGAGCTGTGTAGAAGTCTGACAACCAAGGAGTTAAAGAAGGCACATTCATCCCGATAGGTAAGAGGGGTGGAGATGCAGAGAAGGGCAGGGCCGTGTGGAGAGAAATGGAGATGGAAACAGCCAGTCCGACATCCACATGAGGTGGATAAAAATCCTAAGGGATATCTCAGGAGCAAGGGATCCCAGCCCCAGACCAGAACACCCAGCCCAGGGTTCCAGAGCTAGGAAGAAACTGTAGAAATCTTAAGAGACTCCTTTTAAAGGGCCCACAATCGACTTAGGACTCATGCAGAACCACGCTCTCTGAGATTCAGCACCAGGGAACAGTTGGAAGGGCACCAGTGGCATATAGGGAGCAAGTGAAGAGACTAGAAACAGGGTGAGTGGCAGGAACAGCTTACTTCCCAGCAAAAATCTAGCAGCCAGGCAGAGGCATTATCCCCTCTCCAAGCCTTCTGCCACACAGAGCAACAAAGATGTGACATGGGCTGCCCCGCCCTGGAGATTAATTACAGAAGGCTCCACCCCATGCAAATTAACATGTACACTTCTCTACAACAGGCCACAATACTAGGATAGAGAGTCAGAGCAGATCTACCTAATACACAGAAACAAACACAGGGAGGCTGCCAAAATGACGAGACAAAGAAATATGGCCCAAATGAAAGCAGAGAACAAAACCTCAGTAAAAGAACCAAACAAAACAGAGATGGCCAACCTATCAGATGCAAGTTCAAAATACTACTGATCAGGATGCTCATGAAATGACTGAGTACAGTCACAAAATAAAGGAAGAAGTGATGGCTACACAAAGTGAAATAAAGGAAAATATACAGGAAACCAACAGTGAAGGGCAGGAAGCTGGGATTCAAATCAACAATTTGGAACAAAAGGAAGAAATAAACATTTATCTGGAACAACAAGAAGAAACCAGAATTAAAAAAATGAGGAGAGGACTTCTGCCAAGATGGCGGCGTAGGTGGATGTACTAGCCACCCGCACATCCAGAGTGTCTAAACAACTAACGCAGTAGCGAAAAATTAAACAACCAGAACGGACAGAAAAGAACTGAAGGGAAGTATGACACCCAGAAGGTTGGAGAGGACGAACATCCAGGCCGGTAAGCAGGGCAGAACCAGGCGGAGGAACGGAGTGAGAGGCAGTTGTCACGGAGGGACTGACGCTGTCAGCGCCTGAACAGGGCGCGTCCCCATACAACGGGTGAATCCCGTAAGCCGGCAACGCTGCCGGAGAGAGGCCAGAGAGAGCCAGCAGAATCGAGTCTGGCGGAAACAACGGTGGGGAAACCAGGAGCGGAGGGGTGACCAGAGCCCGCGGTGAACGGCAGCCGCCAGTGCTTCCTCCCAGGCTCCGCCCCCAGAGGCAACGTCACACAAAAGCGACCCAGGTTGCCGGCAACGGCAATGGCGAGCCGACAAGTGCACCGAGATAAAAAGAATGAAAATGGCCAAAATGAAAGATGAGAACAAATTACAACTAACGGATGACGACATAGTCAACCTATCAGATGTGCTCAGTTCAAAATGCTAGTAATTAAAATGCTAACAAAACTGGAAGAAAGGTGGACGCAAATAATTGAAAAAATGAAGAATACGATAAAGATAATGGAGGAAGATTTACAGGGAA
>PVJI01015937.1:0-39654 GCA_004026765.1 Micronycteris hirsuta
TGCTCACTCACTTTGTTTTTTAGATTCCACACATGAGTAAAACCATAAGGTATCTGCCTTTCTCTGACATTTCATTCTGCATAATATGCTCTAGGTCCATTCATGTTGCTGCAATGGGAACATTTTATTTCTTTTTTGTGAATGAATAATATCCATTATATATATGGGGCTGGGCAAAAGTAGGTTTACAGTTTTATGTGAAGCACAGGGTTTATTCTTGTATTATTATTATTTATTAATTATTGTATTATTTTCCATACAAACAACTGTAAACCTACTTTTGCCCAAGCCTATATGTACCGCATCTTCTTTATCCATTTGTCTATAAATAGATACTTAGATTGTTTCCATATCTTGGTTATTTTTTAAAAGATTTTATTTATTATTTTTAGAGAGAAGGGAAGAAAGGGAGAAAGAAAGGGAGAGAAACATTAATGTGTAGTTGCCTCTTATGCACCCCCTACTGGGGATCTGGCCTGCAACCCAGGCACATGTCTTGATTGGGAAGTAAACCAGCAACCCCTTGGTTTGCAGGCCAGCACTCAATCCGCTGTGCACACCACCAGGACCATATTCTGGCTATTGTAAACAAAGTTGCAATGAACATAGGGGCACATATACCTTTTTGAATTAGTGTTTTGGAATGCTTTGGATAAATACACAGAAGTGTGATTTCTGGGTCTCATGGTATTTTTATCTTTAATTTTTTGAGGAAACTCCATACTGTTTTCCACAGTGGCTGCACCAGTTTACAACCCCATCAACAGTGCACTAGGGTTCCCTTTTCTCTGCATCCTCGTCAACACTTGTGTTTGTGGATTTATTGATGGTAGCCATTCTGACAGGTGTGAGGTGATATCTCATTGTGGTTTTATTTATTTTTAAAAAAGCTCTTGTTTATTTATTCCTAGATAAGGGCAAGGGAGAGAGGAAGAGAGGGAGAGGAACATCAATGTGTGGTTGCCTCTCATTCACCCCGTACAGGGGACCTGGCCTGCAACCCAGGCATGTGCCCTGACCAGGAATTGAACCACTGTTCCTTTGATTTCCAGACTGGCACTCAATCCACTGAGCTACATCAGCCAGGGCATCATTATGGTTTCAATTTGCATTTCTCTGCTGGTTAGTGACATTGAGCATCTTTTCATATGCCTTTTTGCCATCTGCATGTCCTCTTTGGAGAAGTGTCTATTCAGGTCCTTTACCCATTTTAAAAATTGGATTGTTGCATATGCGTGTGTGTGTGTTTGTGTGTGTGTGTGTGTGTGTTGAGTTTTATGAGTTCTTTATAAATTTTGCATAATTAACCCCTTATCAGATGTATCATTGATGAATATGTTCTCCCATTCAGTGGGTTTTCTTTTCATTTTGTTGATGGTCTCCTTTGCTGTGCAAAACATTTTTAGTTTGATGTAGTCCCATTTGTTTACTTTTTCTTTTGTTTCTCTTGCCCAAGGAGGCAATTGGGCAGGAAAAAATATTGCTACAAGAAATGTCCGAGATTGCACTGCTTATGTTTTCTTCTAGGATTTTTATGGTTTCAAGTCTAACATTTGTCTTAAATCCATTTTCAGTTTATTCTTATGTGTGGTGTAAAAAGTTGGTCTCATTTCATTTTTTTGCACACATCTGCCCAGTTCTTCCCAACACCATTTATTGAGTAGACTATCTTTCACTCCATTGCATGTTTTTGCCCCCTTTGTCAAATACTAATTGGACACAAAGGTGTGTGTTTGTTTCTGGGCTCTGTATTCTGTTCCACTGATCTGTACGTCTATTTGTATGCCAGAACCAGGCTGTTTTGATTACTATGGACTCATAGTACAGTCTGGTGTTCGAGAGCGTGATTCCTCCAACTTTGTTCTTTTTCAAGATTGCTGTGGCTATTTGGGGTCTTTTGTGGTACTGTATACATTTTAGGGTTATTCTAGTTCTGTTGCTTTCTCCCTGTATATGTGTCAATATTTGCTGTACGTATTTAGGCACTCCTATGTTGGGTGCATAGATAATTGTGAGAGTTATGTCACCTTGTTGGATTGCTCCCTTTGTCATTATTAAATGCCCTTCTTCATTTCTTGTTACGGCCTTTGTTTTAAAGTCTACTTTGTCCGATATAGGTACTGCTACCTGAGGATTCCGTTTTTGTCTTACTTTCCATTTGCATGGAATACGTCCATCCCTTTACTTTCAGTCTGCATGTGTCACTCGATCTGAAGTGGGGCAGCACAGACAGTTCTTGGTTGTTGTTTTTTAAAATTCATTCAGGTACCCATTGTCTTCTGATTGTAGTACTTAGTCCATTTACATTTAAAGTAGTTACTGAGAGGATGTGGTTATTGCCATTTTATTCATTGTTTTCTGATTGTTTTTGTAGTTCTTATATTTCCTTTCTTATCCTCTTGCTCTGTTCTCTTCTGTAGGGTTTGTTTGAATTCTATTCTCTTTATTTCCTGCATATCTCTTACAGATTTTAATTCTGTGGCTACCTGTGCTTCATACATGCCAAACTATGGTTATAGCAGTCTCCTTTAAGGTAACGGTTGCTCCAGTTTGCACACACTGCAAAATCACCACATTTATGTTTTCCTCATTATTTTTACCTCTCTTTGTGTGTATTCCCCATATATTGTTGTGATTGCACATGATCTTCCTACTTTTGTCTTTTAACCTTTGTCCTGCCTTCATAGTTATTCCACTGCTTTTACTAAATATTTGCCTTGTGAGTGAGAATTTCCTCCTTATATTTTCTTATTCATATCTTTTATCTTCTCTACTTAATTAAATCCTTTTAACATATCTTGTAATACTGATTTAGTGGTGATAAACTTCTTTACCTCTTTCTTGTCTGGGATACTCTTTATCTCTCTTTTAATTGTAAATGCTAGCTTTGCTGGATTGAGCAATCTTAATTGTAGGTTTTTGCCTTTCACCACTGAATATTCAGTGCCAGGCCCTTCTGGCCTGCAAAGCTTCTGTTGAGGAATCGGCTGACAGTCTTAGGGGAGATCCTTGTATGTGAGTCTCTTATTTTCTCTTGTTATTTCTAAGATTCAATCTTTGTCTTTAACCTTTGACATTTTCATTATAATGTGTCTTCATGTGGGCCTCTTGAGGTTTACCTGTTTGGGACTCTCTGCACTTCTTGGACTTGTAAGTCTATTTCCTTTGCCTGATTGGGGAAGTGTTTAGTCATTGTTTCTTCTTATCGATTTTCTGTCCCCTTCATTCTCTCTTCTCCTAGGATACATATGATGCAAATGTTGGTATGCTTGATGTTGTGCCAGAGGCCCTTTAAAAATGTTTTCATTTTTTAAAATTTATATTTTCTTTTTGCTGTTCTAATTGTGTGTTTTCTACTATGTTTTCTTTCACATCACTGATTCAGTACTCTACTCTGTCTAATCTGCTGCCGATTCACTCTAATGTATTCTTCGTTGCAATTGTTGTATTCTTCAGTTTTGATTTTTTTAATGCTTTCTATCTCTTTTTTTGTGTTTGCTGTCCCTTTGTTGAAGTTCTCACTAAATTCATATATTCTTCTCCTAAGTTAACTGAGCATCATTATAACCAGTGTTTTGAACTCTGTATCTGGAAGATTGTCTGTCTTCCTTTCTCTTTCTCTTTTTGTGGTGCTCTGTTCCGTTCTTTCCTTTGGGACATGTTTCTTTGTCTTCTCATTTTGGCTGACCCCCTGTGTTTGTGACTATGCATCAGGTATATTTTCTGTCTCTTCTAGTCTCAGCAGAACAGCCTTATATCGAAGGTCGCCTGTGGGGCCCAGGGGCGCAGTCTCCCTAGTCCCCCGTGAAGGGTGCTTCGGGAGTGTCCCCTGTGTGGGCGTGGCTCTCCTCCTACTGTAGTCAGGCCTCAGTTGCTGCTGCATGTCAGGAAGTAGGACTGACCCTCAGGCTGACTTGTTGTGAGGTCATGACTAAAGTGGATGAACAGAGCAGTGACTGACCCCATGGAGTGGGAGTCACTGTAGACAGGTTCTGGTGGCAGCAGAATCCATTCTTTGGGTGTGCCAGTTGTGGAACTGGGGCTCCAGTGAGGTCTGAAGCTGGCCACGGGGTGTTTTAGGCCTGGAGACTCTTGGGAGGGACGCTAGTGCAAGCCAAAGTCAGCTGCCTCCTGTGCAGGGCTTAGGTCCGCATTGTAGGAGCTACAAAATGATACGTGGTTGGTTCCAGTTTGTGCTGGGCTCAGAGGTGCTCGGGAGAGGCTACACTGTGAACTGAGGTTAGCTGCCCCTTGTGCTTGGCTTGGGACTTATTGGAAAGCACTACAATAAGAGCTATGGCCAGCCATCACTTGTATTGAGCTTATGGCCACCTAGCTGGAGCTACATTCCAGGCTAAAACTGGACACCACTTACGCCAGGTTTGGGGCCACCTATGGGAGATACAATACACACTGAGACTAGTTGCCTCTTGTGCTGAGATCGGGGGTCTCTTGGCAGGGCCTACAATGTATGCTGAGGCCAGCAGCTCCTTGTGTGGGGTTTGTGGGCCTTTGAGAGGGTCTGTAGCAGAAACCAAGGGTAACTACCACTTGTGTGGGATTTGCAGACCTTTGAGAAAGTCTGCAGCCCAAGCCTAGGGCAGCCACCACTTACATGGAGTTTGTGGTCCTTTGCATCCTCAGCATGAACTGAAGCAGGCCACTCCCGGGGAGGAGCCACCTGAGCAAGTTGCGTGGGGCAGGGTCTTAGGGGATCGCTAGGGCTGAGAGAACTATTTTAGCCAGGCTGATGGAGAGCACAGGTTTGCACTGAGCCAACTGGGTGGTGAGGAGACTTCAACAAAGAAACAATAGCGTCTTCCAGCACTTCTGCCCCCGGATAAAGTTGCCCAGGCCTCTGCCCTGCCCACCCTTGCCCTGAAGTTAGTCAATTTAGTTCCTCCCTGTGTGTTCTCCAGTGCTTTCTGAGCTGCTGCACTTGCACTGGAGCTTGGAGTGACTGAGTTTGTGTGCTGACCCCTAAAGAGAAGCACGTCTCTGTTTCCCACAGCACTTTGTCTCTCTGGGATGCGATCTCTGCTGCTTTGCACAGCCGGGATATGGGACTCCTCTTCCCAGCCCTGGCGCCAGCACTCGGGAGTTTGGTGTGGGGCAGGGACTCCTCTCTCCTCCACAGCCAAATTCTGAATTTCACAACATGGGTGTGGAATTCACCCATTTCCCATCTCTACTCCTCCTCCCAGTCTCAATGGGGCTTCTTCTTTATAGTCTTAGTTACAAGAGTTCTGTGCAGCTAGGCTTCAGGTGACTCCCCATGGGGGCTGTCCTGTATTTCGTTGTAGTCTTGACATGGTCATGGGAGGAGGAGATCTCAGAGTCTCCCTCCTCTCCCGTCTTCAGCAAAAGTCTCCTCAACTCTATATTGGATTTTATTTTATTATTTATTGGATTTTAAATATTGCTTTTTCTTTTTAAAAAAGTTCTTTGAAATGGTTTTCTAGTCTTTATTATGCTGAACATCTGATGTATTCTATGACATTACCATATGAATTGTATTTGGTTGGTCAGTTAAATTAATTAACATAATGTATCCAGTTGAAACTACAAGCGAAATGAACTATTTGATTCCATAAAAGAAAATTGAGTGAAGAGATAGACTGCAGCACAATTTTAATGATACTCCTTGAGTTGAGTCCTGTTCTACATCAAAAAAGGAACACAGATTCCTCCAGGTTTCTATTTCAGGCTCTACCACAGGATTTTTGCTATTACACCAGAGCAAGATGGAACCTGTTACTTTTTTTCCATCTGCAAAATGTAGGCAACGCTTTTAGCCCTTTCCACAGGAGTGGCAGGATTGATGAGCACGGCAAATGACCTTGACCTGCCTTGTAAATGCAAATGCATTTTTGTTGCCTTATTTTCATGGAGACGGAAAATCTACTAGCTATTTTATGATGAGTTAATATTAGGCTAAAACTTTCAAGTCTGGAATTTGTACTTTATCAGGTTCTCTTTAAAATTCCAGTTTCCAAATTTAAACAAAAGGAGAATAAGATAAATCTTTCAAGTGATAATAAAAACAGTAGGCAGGAAGTGAAAGAGTTTCCTTATAAATCAAGGTCTATTTGTTTTTTCAAAACTGCACTCTTTATTTTCAATAAGATTAGTGAGAGTATCTGAAATGCATTATTAAAGCCTATGTTGAATGAAGCTGGCTTGCTGTAAAACATAATGTCAAAGTAAGTTGGTGTGTCAGGATGTGGTATCTGTGGGAGTTTACATGTCAAACCAGTTGAAGGGTTTGTGATAATGTGCTTTAAATTTCATTTATTTATTTTTAGAGAGAAGGGAAGGGAGGGAGAAAGAGAGGGAGAGAAACATCGACTGGTTGCCTTTCACACACGCCCCAACCAGGGACAGAGGATGGCCACATGTGTCCTGAACAGGAATCAAACCAGTGACCTTTTGCTTTGCGGGATGATGCTCAACCAACTGAGCCACACTGGTCAGAACTGGGATAATGTGCTTTAGTGTGACTGCTGATCACTCTGAGATCTTTTCATCAGTCCCCATAGCAATGCTGTAGGCCTGGAATTGATACATGAAGTAATTAAACACTCAGCCTAGGTGATTTTGCAGGACTCCAGCTAGTCGGAAGTTTCTCTTCTCTGTCTTAAGTGTCTTTCTGTGGGAGAGCACAGCCCTCATTTCAGCAGTTAGGTCAGACACACACTGTGATTTACTCAGTTTTAAAAGACAGAATCCAGGCCAGAATCACAAGGAACGAAATCAACTGCAGTATTCAAAATATTGAGCTGGCTGGGAGAAGTGCTTAGTTCCCTATTCCTCGAGATTCCAGGTGGCGGTATTCCCAGGAGACTGCGTGCCTGGCTGTCTCTGTCCCCATCCTCACTTCTCCTCAGGGAAGGTGGAGCTTCTTCTCTCACTGATGAGGTTGAAGAAGGAACTGAACAGGGGCGGTAGCCTCTGAGACCCCCTGACCTGCAGGAGATAACGTAAAGTCTGCTCTCTGCACCTGAGTCCACCTAACGTAGCTGCTGCGTGCTTCAGGCCATGCCGTTATTAGTTGGCCATTATCTGGACTCTGAGATGAATGTTGTGTAAAGAATGAAGATAATCCCTATTTTTAAAATCCCCCCTAATCAACTCGCACCTCATTTCAGTAAGTCAGAGGAGAAATCACGCTTTTAATACATGGTGGAATTGAGATGAAATTGGAAATAATATGTACGCGCTGTCTTTTGCTCTTGCTCGCATTCTTTTACACTCTTCATGGCAGTGACTGTGTAAGTGCCGAATGAATGGGAAGTATACTGTTTTTACATTTGACCATTCCTAGTGTTATTTGAACTAAGACTTTAAGCTGTACAAGGCTGAATCCTTAGACCTAGCATAACAGCTAATACATATTTGTTGATTCAATGAATTCTTAAACTCAAGGTATTTTCATTGAAAATGTTTTAAAACCATTTTAAGGCATTTCATAATGACCGTAACCAAATAGCAACAGCAAAGTAGGCTACTTAAGGCGACCTGAACCCTCCCGGGGTCTTACCAAGCTTTTTGACACAGGACCCTCGTGGAGGCACCGCCTGGGCGCGGGCTCTGGGCCTGACGCTGGAGCCGAGCCCGCGGCAGCTGTCAGATTATCATCTCCCTCACCTTTAGGCCACGCCTCATAAGCCCCTTGCTAATGAGCCTCCCTGGACCTTCTCACATCACATACTTCAACTGCTGTTTCCTGCTCCCGGGGTCCTGCCCTCAAGTGCTATTCCTTTCCTGTCCCAGACTCCCGGGGACTCTCATTTTCAGCCACGTGGGCGAAGGGTGGTCTGTACTCTCATTCATGCGCCTAGTTTGGACCGCACGCACCAATTGAGCACCCATCGCGCGTGCGCACTATGTGCCTGGGGTACGAAGATGATGCAGACGTAGTCATGGCTTTCTAAGAGCGCACGGACGAGGACTACAGCGAGTGATGTGGTCCGTGTAGCCCGGGCACTGTGGAAGCAGACAGGAGGCAGCACACCTTCTGTCTGGGAAGTGTGCCAAGAGCAAGGCCTTCCTCCTCAGGTTGCCATGGCCTAGAAGAGGTGAAGGTGGAAGTGGAAGAGGTAGAGATGGAATTGAGAATTTATTTTCCTTAAAAAAAAAAAAAGATTTGATCTATCTATTTTTTGAGAGAGGGGAAGGGGGAGAAAAAGAGAGGGGAGATATATTGATGTGAGAGAGAAACATTGATTGGCCACCTCATGCACACCCCCAACATTGTACTGGGCTCTGGTCTGCAACCAAGGCATGTGCCCTGACCCGGGATTGAACCAGCGACCCTTCTGTGTGTGGGACAATGCTCAACCCACTGGGCCACACTAGTCAGGGCAGAATTGAGAATTTCAAAGATGCCCCTGCCCCAGACTGAAAGGCTTTGTAAGCTGTGTGTGTCCTCGAGAGAAGAAACAGGCATGGGCTCCGGGGAGGAAGAAAAGGAGGCTCTTTGACATTACAGAAAATGCCAGGTGTTAGATTTTGGGGCTTAGAAACAGTGCTTGTCCCTCTGTGATGGAACCTTGTTGGCGCCCTTTGAAATCGGCGTTAGAGAATCAGGGCTAAGGGATAAAAAGGGTGTACTTACTAGCATTCTCTTATATCAGGAAAAAAGTGTGTGTGTGTGCTGTAGGTATTTTTAGTGCCATTTTAGAGGAGGCTTATGGTTGCCTACAAGCTTCGCTCATAACGCACATACTTGCATAAACAAGTCTAAGGAAGAAGCCTGATTGACATTCATTTCAAAGGCGTTGCTGGGAAGGTTTTTCTGTCTGGTTGCCTTTGAAGTGAAGATCAGAGGTGCTTCTTTGTCACCCACTAAACTTTGATGTTCTCCTGCACCACGGCTCACAGCCAGGATGTAAACACCAACACACACAGGCGACATCTACAATCATTTTATGACTAGGTGAGAAATTTGTTAAGGAAAATATAATTTGTTACCGCTCAGGGTGACTTTGAAATGTTCCCCGGCATCCTGGAGGGAGAGCTATTCTAGAACAGCAGCATTAACATCCATTAACAAAGTCTCTGAAAGAACTGGTTTAACCCACTACAAATGAATGTATCAAAGTGGCAAGGAAAGGGCCCACCTTGATCCAGCCGGAGTGGGAGGAGCTAGGCAATGAGTCTGACTGCTGGGCTACCGGGCGAGACTGAGGTTTTGGAGCTGGGCAGGCTCGGCTTTGAATCCTGGCTCTGTCAGTTGCTGTGTGTCCTCGAGCAAATTATATCTTCTCAGCGTCCTTGTAAATAAGTCAGGGATAATAATATTGCTGTTAGGATTAAGTGCAATTACACAGTTAAGGTGCCTCGTACATAAGTTCATGCTCAAAATGGTAGATAAATTGGTCTTGAGCAAAAGAGTCACTTCAGAACATTTTAACTCTTAAGTCTCAAAGGATGTGGACTGAGTTTCAAATGCACTCAGTGTCCCCAAGTGCCTGCCTTGCCCAGCTCTTCCTGGTATAATATTGGCTTATGTCTTTCCTCATTGCAACAGGAGGCTGCAGAGGCTAGACATGACTCAGCATATGGGTAAGACCTGGTCAAGAACCTGAGGACTGATTTATTCACACACATAACTACAATTATTTCATATGTTGTATTAACAAGGGCATACGTGATTTCTAGTTATTTTTGGCTCTCTCTTACAAGTATTATCTTCTCTTTAATTTATAACCTGATATATATAGAAGAAGGTGAAAGTGGTACTTCTACTTTAATTAACAGACTCTCCTCCAATCTATGAGAAAGTCCTACTGTGCCTTAAAGAAGACCCCCTGCCTGGCCCGCTAGAACAACCAGTTCATCCATCCATCCATCCATCCATCCATCCATCCATCCATCCATCACCCACTGCCACGTTTTAAGCAGTGAGAATGCCATGCTAAACAGACAGCAACCCTCAGACAGTTCATAGTCTATGAATCACTAGGGTGGCTGATTTGCCAGCCATTCTGCTCTCACGTCAGTGCAAAAGAACATTCCATCCCAAAGAAAGGCTCATTCTAAAAAATTTGGAAAATACACAAATAAATGAAGAAAATAATAGCCATTTTCATCTATTTCCTAGCGCTAATCAGCATTACTATTTCGGTGTGGCTCCTTGAGGCCTTCTGTGTGTGTCTGGCAACAGTGAGATCCTGCAGTCCATGATTTTATGTCTGCTTTATCGTTCACCCAGTATTACATCATGAGCCGTTTCCTATGTTATTAAAAATCTTTAAAAATACGACTTTTAGTGATTGCTTGATGATCCATTCTGTAAATCTATTAAATTAACTTTGCTCAACATTTAGACTGTTTTCTCCTTATGTTTTGCTATTATAATTAATATTAAAATAACATTTTAAAACCAAAAATTTTACCCAAATCTGCTCAGGACTTTTACTTAGATTTCTAGAAGCGCAATTCCTGGATCAATGGATGTGGAAGTTTTGTGGTTTTTGCCAAATTGCTTTCCAGAGTAGAAACAATTGCATTCTAGAACACCTGGAAAATTAAGACAATAACTGAGCTTGAAGTTTGCTTTCATGCATGTCAATCACGAAGCCATACTTCGCTGAATGGTGCTATCTTTTTACTGCTCAATGTCTGGAGACAGCTTTTAAAATTGTAGGCTTTGAGAGAGTGACTTTGAGTGAGTCACGCTGAAAATAGAAACATTTTCTGCAATTTCCTCTGTTTTTCCTCTTTCCTTTTATCTCCTTTTCCTCATTCCCTCTCCTACCTTTTCTACTCAGCATTTCAGACGCCCATCCCTACTCCATACCTTCGCCTACGCTGGTAACCCCGGTGACAACCTGGTATGTATCCTTCTAGGTGTTCTCTCTGTGCTCATGTAATCAGACACCTTTGCATGCACACACACACAGACACACATATAATGTACTGTTTTACAGAAATGATACTTCATTACTTACTTCCACAGGAGAGAAAGAAAGGAAGAAAGCAAGCAAGCAGTGGCTCTCATGGTGAGCTCAGCAGTGGCTTTCTGGGACCCATTACTGAAGGCCCAGCTTAGAGTCCATTGCTCTAACCCTTTCAATAATGGGTATTTCACTAACAGGTATTTTCAAGCACCTAACTCCTGATACTAAATTCCCTTCTACTTAAAACAGCTAGGGTGATTTTTCGTCTCTTTACCTAAATCCTGAATTTATTCAAGTACCCTCCCCTCAAGCCCCTCCATTAGTATGCCATTGCTCTTTCAAATTCTTGCCACTGGGATGGGTATAGAGTTATATCTTAGTGTTTAATTTTGGATATCAGTCCAAGCAAATTTTCTTTTGTTTACCTTCACCATTTGTGCCAATTTCTTTTTCATAACCTTTGCTATTTTTGTTCTGGGTTGTTTACCTTTTCCTCATCCATATATGAGAGCTTTGAATGATTTAAAATTGTGAGCCTTTGTTTAGCATCAGTAATTTCCGTACTCAATCCCCACACGTATTGTTATTTCACGGACTTCGTTCCCTGCATGGAGTCTGGTCCTAGGATGTTCCCGTCTAAGCCCTTTCCTCATCATAGTGGCTGGAAGGAGGAAAAACACATTTTACAGATTCCGTTCTAGCTCGAAATCAGATGTAAATTAAGTTGCACCAGTGAGATGCAATCATGCAAGACCTGGAAGACGGAATGAGATGGCAGCCACTTCCTCCTGCTATTTTTGCTGGAAAGCAGGTTTGGAGAGACATGAATACTTGTGACCTCAGCTTGCATTCCAGCGTCTGCTACAGCTTCTGCTCAATGGGAGAGGCGAGGAGGCAGCGGCGGTAGGTAGCGGCAACAACTTCCTGATATCTGGATTGTAATTTTGTCGATGTCCTCTCGAAATCAGTCATGTCATGGCAGCTGCACTGCTGCCAATGGTCCCCTAGCTCTCCCAACACTTTTGCGAACACCAATTCCCTGAATAAAATTCCTCTGTTCTTGAAAAACCTAGGGTGCTTCATGTGTCCTGCACTGTATCTTGACTGATACACCTTGTTTAAAATATCTTTTACCTTATAAAGTTCAAATTTTTATATAATTACTGGTTTAGAGTTTATGAGGTTCCTGACTTGCTTAAGAAACATCCATGACCCTAGATTATATGGAATCTCCTGGATTATTATTTAATATTTTTATGGCTTAATTTTTCCTGCTTACGTCCTTTATTCTATAAGGGTCTAACTTGACATTTGTAGGGGTGTTATGGATTGAATTGTGCCCACCCCAAATTCATATGTCCAAGCGCCAGCCTGCAGTGCAACTGGGTTTGGAAACAGGGCCTTTAGAGACGCAATGTTAAACAAAGTACGGGTGTCCTTATAAAAAGAGGAAGAAATGCCAGGAATTTCTGTGCACAGAGAAAAGTCCACGTGGGACCAAGTGAGAAGACGGCTGTCTGCAAGCCAAGGAAAGAGGCCTCAGCAGAAGTTAAACCTGCCGGCGACTTGATCTTGGACTTCCAGTTCCCAGAACTATGAGGAAACAAAGCCGCATTGTCTAAGTCACCTGGCCTGTGGCATTTTGTTGTGGCGGCCCAAGCAGACTCGTACAGGTGCATAGATGACATAGGTGGGTATCAGCAGTATGTATTAATCACTTTTCCTTCATTGAATTGAAATGCCACTTTATCATGCATCAATTTAATATATATGTAGTGATCAATTTATGGATTCTAGTCGACTTTCTTCTGCTTGTTTCTTTTTGTGTCTATACCATAGTGATTGGATTATATTGGTTTTATGATATATTCTGATATTTGGTAAGGCAGATTCCCTCTCTCTGATATTCTTTCTTCCCCATGGGTTACTCTTTGAAAAATATCATTTTCTCAAAGTGATGCAGATACCCAATTTGAAAAACTGAATAGTACAGCAAAGCTTATAACTAAAAAAAATGCCCCTTATTCCGCCCCCAGTGATATGCTGGTAGGTGTGTAGCCACTGACCCTCGGGTGGAAAGCCCCGATTTACAGTGTTCTCCATGGCGGGGCTGTGAACGCCTTGGCTGGTTTCAGCCCCCACTGCGCTAAGTGACCGGGGGCTGGGGACAGAGGTGCCCAGCTGGCTTCGTCCAGGACGAGTCAGCTCTAGCGCACTGCTGCCCATTCCCAGTTCCTCTCTTAAGGCGCTTGTTAGCTGTTTTCATGGTACTTATGCCCACATCCCTGCGCAGTATGTTTCCATTACTGTTTCCCGGTGTGCAGAGCTCAGGCATTTATCTACCGCGTCGGACGATGGATGACAGGGTGTCATCAAATACGCCTCCTGTCTCCGTGCTGTCACTTCCTCTCCCGGCCAAGTTCTATCACAATTTTGTTTAAATGACCATCCAATGTTTATTTTATTATCATTGCCGATTTATTTTGTACCCAATTACATACCTAATTATCATGTGATTATTATGATTATATCCTAGTTGATGAGCCTAGTAATTCACCATGATAAAATTCCTTTATTATACATTCAAAAAAATTTTTATTATACATTTAAAAAGAACTTTTTCAGCCCTAGCAGGGTAGTTCAGTTGGTTAGAGCATTGTCTCCAGTATGCCAAGGTTTCGGGTTCAATCCCCAGCCAGGGCACATACAAGAATCGACCAATGAATGCATAAACAGGGAGAACAACAAAAATCGATGTTTCTCTCTCCCCTTTCTTCCTTTCCTCCCTCCCTCTCTTTTCTTCTTTCTCTTTAAAATAAATTTAAAAAAATTTCTTTTTCTACTGCTGGCTAAGTTTCCCAAGTGTCTATCCTATTCCTCTCAAACTCTTCAATAGTAAAACCCGTGGTAAAGCTGGGACCTTTAATGGCTGAAATTCAGTGAAAATGTGGAATAATCCAGTTGTTGCTGGTATTTGAGGCCATGAGGCAAACCATTTGTTTCTATCAGTAGCTGGGGCAGGAAAAGTTAAAAATTATTTTACATTAAAATGGACACTAGCCCTACACACGGCGGCGGCATGTGAACACGTACACACGGTGCCCTTGGAGAAAACCCCAAGCTCAGAGCTCACGCTGGCCACAGCTCCCAAGGACCCCAGTGCACGGCCAAGACAACTGCAGAGTCACTCCAGACGAAAGCATCAAGCACTCCGCTCAGGCCGCTCAAGGTTTCTCTGAGGACCAAGTGTGATTGGACAGGGGCTCCCATGGAAACATTTTCCAGCGCAAGACAGGACTCGTCATGGAGGAAAGTCGACGATGGACTGTACATGGGATGGCGGTTCCAGGAGATGATAACGGAGCTAAAGAATTCCGGTTGCCTGGTGACATCATAGCCATCTCAATGTCACATCAAAATGCATTGCTCACACGTCTGCGGTGATGCTGGTGTAAACAAGCCCACTGGGCACCTGGTTATATAAATAGGCAGGAAAGGTTCAGGGAGCAGCTACTGAAAGTTTGCTTTTCCTGGCAGTGTGTGGCATTTTCTACACAATAAGTATGTATAAATATGGGACAACAGATTGTAAAGTACTTTTAAAGGCATAAAGAAGAATGGATAAAAGATTTGCCTATCCTTTATCATGATACTTCGTATAATAAAAAAGGAAGCTGAATTTAATACCTAATTGACTGCAAAGAATCATAGGTGTTTTGGAAAGCTGAACAGTGCCTTGGATTTAATTTCCATCAGTTATGCTGCGGCCCTTATCCAATAACTCATAATGAACTGCAGCAATAGAATCCAAAGGCAAGAAAAGCAAAGCTGACTTAACCTGACGATACACATAGGCCACAGTGGGGAAAGGTTTCACTAGGCTTAAGATTTCATCACGTATTAGAAAGAAGACGAAGAAAGGTTTGTAATTGCTTGAGGTAACAGAAGAAATTGAAATAGTTTAATTGCTTAGAATGAGAATTGAGGCACAAAATGAAAATTTGTTGAGGGTTTAAGTCTAAATATAAGGGGATGTTTGTTTGCATGGACAATTCAAGATAAAATGCAAGGTCATTCTGTTTCTCGTGGCTCCGTGATTATTCAGTGAGGGTTTGCCCGAGGATGGAAACAGACCACTGCAGACAGAGGCTTGATTTCACATGGATCATTCACACTGCCTGGCTGTGTCCACACAGAACCAAAATATCTAGATAAGGGGTATAAAGCTTGAAAAGTGCCAAATGATGCCAAGGTTTCTGATGTTTCTAAATATCCAAGTGTTTGTATAAATGTTTCTAAATATGTAGATGTAGCTGTTGGCAGTCTAGTTGACAAAATTCAGATAAGTGCTGGGACTTTTTATTTTTAGCACAGCTATTTTTAGCAGGCAGTTCTATCAATGTTTAGTAACGAATGATAGGGTAACTGCTTCAAATTCTTGACCCCACGTATTCAGGGAGGACTTTGGAAAGATGTTATCTCTCCAGGTTCCTATCGGTGCAATTACCACAGTCCCTGGAAACCCAGTAACTCTTCTAAACATTCCTGAGTTGTTTCAGAAAGGCCAAGGCGTGTCAGAGATGTGGAAAGCCTCGTAAAATGACCTAATGGGCAGCCTAGTGTGGACATCGAGTAGATGCTCAATAAATGCATGGCTATCAGGAGAGAATGTTCGTGGACTCTCTTTCCCACCTCTGCCCACTTACCAGCCCCTGAAGCCACGAGTTTCCTAGGCTTCCATCTAAACCCATCCTCCCGCTTTAGACTAGAGCCCAGTCACTCTTGCCTGTGCGCACGCTGCAACACTTCTTTCTCTTACACCTGAAGTTTTCTCCCTCTGTTTGGGACACTTTCCACATGGGTGCACACATACCATTATTTCCTCCATTCTTTAAAAGATTATTTACTTATTCACTTATTAATTTATTTTTAGAGAAAGGGGAAGGGAGGGAGAAAGAGAGGGAGAGAAACATCGATGTGAGAGAAATATCAATTGGTTGCCTCTCGTATGCACCCTGACCCGGTACTGAACCTGCAACCCAGGCATGTGCCCTGACTGGGAATTGAACCAGTGAACTTTTGGTTTGTGGGATGATGTTCAACCAACTGAGCCACACAGGTCAGGGCTCCACCATTCTTTAAAACACACACACACAGACACACACACACACACACAGAGTACCTTTTTAAAATTCTATTTTCTCAGCTAGTTACTGCCACACTTATTTTAGAGCATAAGGATTCCTCCAAGAATTGTCTGTATTCATTGTCTCCAAGTTTTCTCTCACTTTTTTTCTTAAACCTTCTCTGATGAGGACCTCTGTTCTGCCTTCTCCATCAGATCTGCTTTCATCGGGCAGGGCTGCTGAATCGATACTAAGCCACCAGTTCTCAGGCTGCACCTCCCCTTGACCTCCTGCAGCACTTGACACGTGGCATCACTGCTGTCTCCACCCTCTGTTTTCCCATCTGCATGCCTTGGTGCAGTCACTGGCCCTTGTCTCTAAATGCATGTTCTTGGGGATTTTATTCAACCTTGTAGCGTCACAAAAATACCATGCATATGACAGTGAATCCCTTCATTCTAGCTGTCTCCCAAACTCCAGAAATCTATGATGTCTCATACATTCCTCAAACTTAACACTTTCCAAACTCAACTCTTGATCTCCCATCCGAGTTAAAGGCAGCTCCTCCTTCCAGGGATCCAGGTGAAAAGCTACGGAATAAGTCCTTGGCTCCTGCTCCTTTCAAACCCCACATGGGAAACCTTACTGGTGCGGCCTTCACAGCAGCATCTGGCCACTTCGGGTCACCTCCACTACTTCTGCCCTGGTCAGGGGTCACCCTAACCTCCTTCTGCAGGGGCCCCCTAACAGCCTCAATGTTTCTGCCCTTGACCCTTAGAGTCTATTCTCAACACAGCAGCAAGAGAGGTTTTTACAAAACATAAGTTGTGTCATGTTACTCCTCCGCTCAGAAAAGGCCCTGTGTGATCTGCTCCCTGACCTGGGGTATGTCCATGTGATCTGCCCCTGCCATCCCTGCCGGCGCCTCCTCCTTGTCCCACCCCCCTCATGCCTTCGGCTCCAGCCAAGCTGCCCCTTGCCTGCCCCTGAGGCTCCAGGCGTGTTCCAGCTTAGAGCCGTTCTCCTGTTATCTGCTCGTCTAACTCGCCTCCTTCAGGTCTTTGCTCGACTGTCACCTTTTCACTGGCGCCTATTCTAATTACCCTCTTCAGAATTCCAACCTGAGTCCCAAGTTCCTGAAAATCCTTACTCTGCTCTGCTTCCCATGCTCCCCCCGCAGCGTACTCATCACCCTAATATACCGTACAGTTATTTGTCATGCCTGTTATTTATTGTCTGTCTCCTCCCTCCTGCCACTGGAATAGGACTTTCCTGAGGACAAGGATCGTCACCTGTTCTGTTCACTCATACACTCCACGTGCCAAGGACAGAGCCTGGCACACACAGGACACTCAAAAATATTTGTTGGGCAAATTGAATCAATGAGTGGAAGGAGACATCTGGTTGTAAGGTTCTCCTGGATGACCATGTGCCATTTGCAGGCCTAAGCACTTTATCTCATTTAATCCTCAAAACAGCCACGCGACTTAAAAACATTTATTTCTCCATTTTTCAGGTGTGATGTCTGAGGTACAGAAAATTTCTGTAATATGCCCAAGACCACATAACTAAAGAGTGGCGAAGCGGAGCCTTGAACCCAGAGTGCTCACGTTCAACTTCCCCACTATTCTACACATTCCCGGGTGAGTATTCATGGGTGCAGCTTGTCGGGAGGGGAACTCAGCCTTCCGTACGAACAGGCTTGCAGTGGTTCCTACACTTCATTGCAGAGAATCAGTCACAGACACGCACAAAGGCCTGCCCACACCGCAGTTCATACTACCCAACAAGAGGACAAAACGCCCAGGGAGGAGCCCAAGCGACGCACAGCAGGGAGCTAATTTTTAAACAATTGTGGTACATTCACACAATGGAAAACGATGAGGCCAATAATAATGATGCTACCGAGCAATGTGTAATGACATGGAGAAACCTCCTGGCATCTGTTCAACAGAAACAGTAAGGACAACAAACCAGGGCACAAAATTGTATACATGTTGTAATTCCCTAATTTTTAAAACCATTATTTATGCATGAAAAATGACACCAAAGCGCTAGTGATGGTTCTCCCTAATGGTGTGATTTTGGATGACTTTAATTTTCTCTGTAAATCTGTATAACTTTTCATAAGGAATCTCAGAGACTTCCAGTGAAGATAGAGGTGTAGGTAGGATGCTCACCTCCTCAGGTGTAGGTAAACACGCTCACCTCCTTGCACAACCACAGCAAAATTACAACTAAACTACAAAACAACTATCACTCAGAAATGGCAGAAAATTGAGCTGTATGGAAGTCCAATAACCAAAGAATTAAAGAAGTCACATTCATTCCGACAGGTAAGAGGGGCGGTGACAAGGGGACCCAGAGACGTGGAATAGGCTGGTCCTGTACCCAGGTGTGGTAGATAAATATTGGGAGGGTTATCTCAGGAGCGAAGGATCCCAGCTTCCCGCCAGACCACCCAGACCAGGGTTCTAGTGCCTGGAAGATAAGTTCCCATGACTTCTGGCTGTAAAAACCAGTGTGGGTTGGGATGGCAGAAGAAACTGAGGGATTCTCAAACATCTCTTCTTAAAGGGCCTGCAGTGGACTTAGGGCTTACTCAGAGTCACTCCCTCTGGACTCCAGCACCAGGGCAGCAGCTTGAAGGGCACCAGTAGCATATGGGGAGGAACAGAAGTGTCTGGCATCTGGGCGAGTGCCGGCAGACAGCTTCTTCTTAGACAAACTGCAGAGGCCAGGAAACAGCTGCTGTTCCATTTCTGAGCCCTCCTTCACACAGAGCCACAGAGTGGTGGCACCATATCTGAGACTTCATCAACCCGGTTCACGTGGGCTGCCGAAAACCCTTGGGTTTTTCCCTGGGTTTTTTGTTCTCTTGTTGGGTAGTATGGCAATTACAAGAGGCTTCTCCCCATCCAACTTATGGGCCTGCCCAAGTGGTTGACAGTGGCTTTCCTACATTAGGCCATGCTATTGAGACAGGGAGTCAAAGCGGCTCTATCTAATACATGGAAACAAGCACAGGGAGGCTGCCAAAATGAGGAGACAAAGAAACATGACCCAAATGAAAGAACAGATTAAAACTCCAGAAAAAGAACGAAACAAAATGGAGATAAGCAATCTATCAGATGCAGAGTTCAAAACACTGGTTATTAGGATGCCCAAGGAAATCATTGAGTACTTCAACAGCATAAAAAAGATCCAGGCTGAAATAAAGGTTACACTAAGTGAAATAAAGAAAAATTTACAGGGAATCAACAGTGGAGTAGATAAAGCTGAGAATCAAATCAATGGCTTGGAACATAAGGAAGCAATAAACATTTAATCAGAACAGCAAGAATAGAAAAGAACCCCCAAAATGAAGATAGGGTAAGGAGACTCTAGGACAATTTTAAGCATACCAAAATTCATATCATAGGGGTACCAGAAGGAGAAGGGAAAGAGCAAGAAGTTGAAAACTTATTTGAAAAAATAATGAAAGAAAACTTCCTTAATTTTGTGAAGGAAACAGACATGCAAGTTCAGGAAGCACAGATAGTCCCAAACAAGGTGGACACAAAGAGGACCACAGCAAGACACTTCATAATTCAAATGCTTAAGGTTAAAAGATAAAGAGAGAATCTTAAAAGAAGCAAGAGAAAAGCAGAGTTACCTATAGGGGAGTTCCCATAAGACTGTCAACTGATTTCTCAAAAGAAACTTTGTAGGCTAGAAGGGACTGGCAAGAAATATTCAAAGTGATGAAAGGTAAGGATCTACAACCAAGATTTCGCTATCCACCAAAGTTATCACTTAGAATCCAAGGGCAGATAAAGTGCTTCCCAGATAAGGTAAAGCGAAAGGAATTCATCATCACCAAGCCCATTATTATATGAAATTTTAACGGACTTATCTAAGAAAAAGAAGATCAAAACAATGAACATTAAAATGGCAATAAATTCCCAACTATCAATAATGGATTCTAAAAAAAAAAAAAAACCTAAGCAAACAAGCAGAACAGAAACAGAATCATAAATATGGAGATCATTTAGATGGTTACCAGGTAGGAGAGGGAAGGGTGAGAACGGGGGAAAAGGTACAGGGATTAAGAAGTACAAATTGGTAGTGAACAGAATGGCCATGGGGATATTAAGAACAGTGTAGGAAATGGAGAAGCCATTCATGACCCATATTCATGGGTCATGACTTATATTCATGACCCATAGACCTGAACTAAGCAGGGGCGTTACCGGAAGAAATGGACAGGGGGTGCCGGGTGGAGGGGGGCAGAGGGGGGAAATTGGGACAGCTGTAATAGCATAATCAATAAAATATATTTAAAATACTAATTAAAAAACAGAGCAATGAACATGCCAGGCTGTACTTCTGAATCAAATGACTACACATTTGTGACATTCTAAAATAACCTCAATGTCATGTAATCTCCTACTGGTATATCTATTTGTGGTTTAACTTTTTGTAACACTACTTTTATTGTTATAAATATATCCACAAATCTGAAAATAAATAAATAGATAGATAGAATCTCTGCCTCAACATTAAAACATGTTTTCCTATTTATATAATACATAATGCATTTTGTATCAAAATTAAACACACACAAATAGCTGAAATGAAAGACTAGATTCTTGTAAAATATCCAATGGGTTGTAAGATATTAGAATATCACAACTGTATTTCATATATCAAAGGCTAAAATAGTTTCCTAGCACTTCAACATCCTTATCCAGATAAACCGTACTGAACTACTTCATCTAAACCCATTAGATTTTCTAGGTTTTAATAAAGTTTAGATTTCCTTTTCCTTTCCTTTAGAGATATCCCCAATAGGTGTTCTATTCTATTCCTCATTGGAGCTCTTAGGTGTCTTATCTTTGGAGACAAATATCTCATTTCCCAGCACAAATTACCGTGATAAGTTGTTTCAAGAACATTGCAAATAAAACATATTTAGACTGTGTTATCACATTGAGCAATTACTGTATTAAAGCTCATTCTTAAGCAATTACTTAGACATATGTTTTATCTTTTAACTCCATTCTGGAGAATTATCTTTTTTAAAGCCCATGGAGGAAAACATCACTTTTTCTCCCTCCTGGTTACAAGCCATTTTCAGAGCTGTTGGAAACCTGTATAGTACGAGGAAGTATGTGGTGTTTCTTAACATCAAAAAAAAAAAAAAAAAGGACAGAGCCCAAATGATCAGTTAACTTACCGACCAAAGAAAGAAAAGGACACACTTAAATTTGCTCATGGAATGTGAAAGATTAAAAAGGCTAATGTTCATAACTTAATAGCCATGCAATTTGAAGTGACTTTTTAAATACATAATTCCTGAAGCCCAAATAGAACCTTAACATTCTTGTGTGCTTAAAGATGAAATGTTCCAAAGGACTGAGGATGCATTTATTCCAGGAGAGGCTGCGAAGAGAATGGAAGAGCTGACAGAAGGGGCCACCCTCACCCGGGATGGGACACACACATACAGGTGCACGCAGGCCCACACGCATGCATGCGGACACACACACCTCCTCACACAGCCCCTGCAGCAAACTGGGCTGCTCGCGAACCTGCGTATGAACCAAATGCCTGCTTAAGGGAGTGTGTTCAGCACAGGTCACCATAGAGAGGGGGACCGCTGTTGAAGAAAGAACACAAGAGCCATCAACCTTAAAAATAAAGACAGCGGCTTCAAACCCGAATTTCCTGTCTGGCTATAGAATCTAAATGAACGGAGAGGTGCAGTGTTTTCTAGCTTTCACAGCGCTATAAACGGGGATAGGAGAAGAAAAGTAATTAATACGTGAGAAACCTAATAGGCCAGTGGATCAATGAAATGCCTGGACAGAGCCGGCAGTCTGACCGCCGCCTCCCACGGCTCTGTTGCCGCTCGCACACTTGGCACGTCTCACCTCCTCTGGGGCCGCTAGGGCGGCAGCTCTCCCCTCCTCGGGCCTGGCCTTCGGGGGTGTGCAGATGCCTTCCTTGGGGACCCCTCTCTCCAGGTGACAGCAGGGTGCAGTCGGGCCAGACCACCGGCTTTTGCAGGGCCATCGGTGTCCTCGCAGAGCCCACTGCCCACACCTGTGCAATCGGCGCGGTCGCCTCTCTACTCGGGGACCAGCTCCCCCGTTTTTACTCACAAGGAAACGAATGCTTAGCCCAGGTCACTGCGCTAAGAAGTAGCAGCGTCAAGATTTAAAATCAGTTCTGCTTTTCTCCAAAACTCAGATGCTTTATTCACACCGTCATGTCACATGAGTCCTCACCCTAATGACAACTATTCAAATTTCGTTCGTTAAATGAGGGTTTCAGACCTTTAACAAATCATGGCAAAAATCTGACAGAAGCTGGTTTTAGAAATTCTGGTTCTTAAGTTTCCTTTTCTTTTCCCCCTTCAGTCCATCATTCCTTCCCTCCCTCTAGTCTTCTCTCTCCCTTTATTTTTTCTTTCTTCTAATCTTTATTAAAACTTTATTTTCAATTGCAGCTGACATACAATATTCTATTAGTTTCAGGTGTAAAACACAGTGATTAGACATTTATAAACCTCACGAAGTGATCACCTTGATAAGACTATTCTCCTTCTTTTCCTCTTAAGGGAAGGCTGTAACCTCCACCTTATAGTACCCAGCCTTCTGTCTCCAGGATGGACCACTGAAGTTTTCTCCGTCATGGTCAAGTACGACCTCGAAGCAGACCCCTGGCCCCACCCCTCTGTCTGGCCCGGCGCTCCGCTCCCCTCCACACGGAGCTGCAGTGGAGGCCACCGCTCGTGCGCTGTTGAGCACCGTCTGAGCGCGGAGACAGCAAACCCCCCAGGAGCAAGGCCCGTCGCCCCGGCCGCCCCCCATATTCCTGCTGTGCTCTTTCTGGATCTCGCGATGGGCTGGAACACCAGGCGTTTCATCTTTCTTACCCCTTCGAGAAGGAAAAAGAGAAGGAGTGTTCAGATGGGTGGAGGCAGGACGTGGACGGCCCCCATGTGACGGCCCCCAGAAAAGCAACTGAAAATTGAAAATTTCCATTTTTGCAGTTTCAAGCCTTACGGTTTCCAACGGAACAAAATGTTCTCCATGGAAACAATTATCATGGGGATAAAGGATGAGAATTAAGGTCCTAACAAGCCTGTGGTGATGAAGTATGAGCGGAAGAAAGAACGACCTGGTTCACAGCAGGAGCCCTGCTCTCTGGCTGAGGATGGGGATGGGCTGGCATGGGCCTGTCCTCTGTCTTTCTCTGGAAACTTCTGTGATGCTGCCTTTTGCTCCCAAATCTGGAAACTAAGATGAAATACTCTCAAATAAATGGACTGACCCATGAAATAGGCGGGCTGAGGTACAGGAAAGCCCACCGAGCCATTCTTACCAATGGTGACTGGAAGTCTCTCTGTAAATAAATGAGGAAGATCAAACAGATGACTCCGAAAGGAGTAGTAATAAAGCAGCAATATTTGTATTTGTGTGTGTGTGTTTGAGAGAGAGAAAGAAAGAGAGACATGTATACTATTTCAGACACGTTCAAGTGTAGTTGGATCAGAGACGTCACACTTGGCTCAGGCATTGCCTCCTCTCAGAAGCCTTCCCTGACTACTGGCACCATCTCCAAGGTGGGTTAGGCTTTTCTCCCATGTACGGGGCAATCACCCAGCGTACTCAGCAGCACAGTCACTTGGCGTATGGCTCCACCACCCTGTGAACTCCCTGAGGACCAGGACTGTGTCTTTTTTGTCTCTACGACACCATCACCTAGTCCAGGGCCGGGCACTCTGAAGGCCTGCAAGTCCTGTGTACTGAATCAGAAGTGAGCTACGCTAAGACTTTAGGTGGTTGGAGGCAGGGTAATTTGGGGTTTACATTTAAGGGCTACAGAGCCAGACTTTTGGGAAGAAATAATGTTATTGGCCTGTAGTAACTATGGGCTCTTAGACCTCAGTTTCCTCATCTGTAAAGTGGAGGCATGCTTGGCTCCTGCTTCTTTGGATTGTTGAGTGTTGCATGAGATAATTATTTAAAGAGCTTAGCTCAGAGTCTGCCACATAGCTTAGTAGGCAGTCCGAGGACAGCTAATCTTACTATATTGCTAGGTGGCGGGAGCTTTTTAGAACAAGAACAGATAAACTCCAGTTCCGTCCTTACTTGCTGGTAATGCGGGCATCAGAGACAAACTCGTCCCAAACCCTGTTCTGTCTGTGGGGCATGTGAGCATGCCCAGCTTTCTCGGAAACTCTGCTCACTTATCTCAGCAATCTGGGCTCTGCGATCAAAGGCCAGCTGCTGTCTGCCAAGGGGGCAGGTCAGTTTAACGTGGCATTTCCGAGGAAGCTGATGACATCAGCTTAGTTCCGTCTGGTCAAGGACAGTAGACATCATCCCACTTCGGTGCACTTCAGGACGTCTTGCTGGCTGCTGAGTTACAGAATGTACATTGGAAAGATGGAGTGTTGTTTATTTCCTTGATGCTTGCAAATCTCTAAATTGTTCACGGATTGGGTATTTCTCAAAAGTAACACCCTCCCTAAACATGATTACTCACTCCTACCCCCTGCTAAGCCCTTTAATTATGACCGCCTCAGTAGTTCGCAGTAACGCTTTGATGAGATAGGCAGGACAGACTCCTTTTTGCTGAAGAGGCCCACAGAAGTTAAGGAAATGCTCAAGGTCACCCAGAGAACAGTAGTGTGTGTGTTGGAGGGGCACTGTAGAACTCAGAAACCTTGACAATGAAACCAATGTCTTGTTTTTATAATATGTTGGGCAATGTAGGAAATATTCCCTTTCTTAAAACCTTTCAGTACTATAGCAGAGACTGCTGTGTATCCATTCTTCTCTTCAGCCTTAGTAATAAAATGTCCAATATTTATGCACATGAGCAACTGGAATAAAAACTCCATTCCCAGATAGGTGTGGCTATGTAAGTTCTCGCCAACGAGAGTAAATAGAAATAATATGTATCCTGAAAGGGATAAAACATGTCCTTTTTCCTTCTGCTGACTGCCAAGTAGATGTGATGGCTGGAGCTCAAGCAGCCATCCTGAACCATTAGGCAGGGGTAAATTTTGTTCTGAGGATGGCAGATGAAGTATAGACAGTGCTAGTTCCCTGATACAATGAATGTGTATCCTAGCCTCTGATGGATTATGCAAAATGTAGTTCATGTGAAGAAGAGATATATTTCTGCCTTGTTTAATAGATTGTTGTTTGGAGTTCTGTGACTTGCAGTTGAATCTAACCTAAACCAAACAAGTGGTCTTCTATTGCGCTAAGAAAAAAAATTCTATATACTCAAAGAAGGCTGCCAGGCCTGGTATGACTGAGCCCTGGCTTACTTTTTCAGCCCTATCTTGCACCTATCTTCCTCTAGCTCCCTGCACTTTAACCGGACTCTCCTTCTTTCTCACATGTTGTTCTTTCTGCTCGGAATGCGATTCACCTGGGTAACTCCTGTTCACCTTGGGGTCTTCGTCTATGGGCCCCATTTTCAGAGAGTCATTCCTTGACCAAGCTCCTTTTATCCTTTTCCTTTCTCATTGTTCTCTTTCCTTTATAGCTCCTGACTTTTCAATGTGGAAACATATATACTTTACTGCATGGCTATCTGTTAAATATCTATCTTGCCTACCAGGTGCAAACTCTAAGAACTGAGCGGCCCCCAATGCTATATGCTCTGGCTATACATAGTGCCCAGCTGTGGCAGATTGCAGTTTCCAAAGATGTTAGCAGCAATATTTCCCATCCCTCACACATTTCTGCAGTGTGATTGCCACTCTCCCATCAAGAGGTAGAGTCTATTTCTCCATCTCCTTCAATCCGGGCAGGTCCTGTGACAGCTATCACTCATAGAAGGTGGCAGAAGTGACGCCGTACCTGTTCTAGGTGTGGCCCCTAACTGGACCGGAAGCTCCTGCTTTCCACCTGTAGAAGCCAGTTTTCACGTAAGAAGTGCAAGCGCCCTGCAGCCTCCACACTTTGTGAAGGTCAAGCCCAGTGGAGAAGCCTAGAGGGTAAAACACTGCATGAGGAGGAGGGGAGTCTTGGGGTCCGGATGAGCCAGGCACAGCTGGGATATGAATGCAACCACGTAAGACTCAAAGCAGGAACCTCCCAGCTGAGCCCAGCCAACGACAGATGTGTGAGAAGTAATAGTAAATAGTTTGTTTACAGCCATTTTGCTTTGGAGTGGTTATGCAGCAATAGATAATGTGAACACTGGCACAGAGTAGGCAGTTGGTAAATATCTGTCAGATGAATGATGGGTAGATTCTATCCTTTTCATTCTTTGATTGCTGGAAGCTAAAGTAATTCTGAGACAGACCGAGAAGCAGAGTGTGGGCGGTACTTGGGCCCTGGGCCACACCATCGTCCCTGGAAGCCTGTGACTTCATCCCTGCAAGACTAATGCATGAAGAAGATGACTTCTTCTGCAGGAGTGGGTGCAGGAGCTGAGGACATGACGTGGGAGAAACAACTGGGGGAGTCAGCAGGTTGTCAGCGTCCTCTTTGCTAACTGTGGCACATCCCATGTCCTCACCACCACAAACTCAGCTGAAGTGTCTGAACAGGGTGAGGTGGGCGGGAGGTGAGGAAGTTCACAGATGTAAAAAGACGCAGGTGAGGCGCAATGTGAGTGGTGGTCCCGGCTGTCTCTGGGCAGTGGGGTTGCAGGCAGTTTAAAAAGTTTTCTTCCTTTTGCTCATCCATGTCTTCTAAACACCCTTCCAAACATGCCTTACTGTTTTACTAAAAGTAAGAAATAGTTTTTATTTAAAGACTTCAGTTGTGCTGTTAACTTTGCAGAAGGTAGAAGCCACCAAACCTAACTGAAATTACACAAAACCACCAAATGAAAACCAAGGCTCCAAAAGTGCATTCTCAGCAGTCAATTATTATTATCGTTTTTATCTTAAAGGCTATTATTTCAGGAAATAAAGAAATAAGCATATCCAAAATTAGCTCCTAAAGTGCAAATGAGAGTGAGCAACAGAGAGAGGTGCCAGGGCAGGGGCGGAGTGCAAGGGGGCAGCAGTTTGGAAACCAGGTGCAGAGCACGCGCCGGTCTTTATTTGTCCGGGAAAGACCTGGTTTGCTCGGCGCAGTGCGTCAGTGCCCCATCTCACGACAGCCTGGACTCACCAGCCCCTCTGATTTACAATTATCTGGCACTAGGCTGCTCTTTGGGAACTATTTTTGGTCATTATGCTCATTGGTCTTATTAATTGTACCTTATTAAGAGACCAAGATGTAAACTCTGAAAGTGTGACCTTTTCTAATCTGGGGGAGTCACTGTCAACTCGGCTGGCTCAGAAGCCATTGAGCACTGAATCACCAGCAGGAAGTCAGTGCTCCGAGAGTGGGCAGATCAGGATTTGGAAATCTGATGAGGAAAAAAATTTAAAAATTAGAAAAAGTAGTTTGGGAAGGGACTAATTCTGCCTCTCTAATTAGGCTTTTCCAGGGCTCTCCTAAAGGCAGATTCATACCACTGTTTAATCTCATTCCATTCAGCAGGCATTTATTGGCCCCAGCTTGTATGTCCGAGCTGTCTGGGCGATGAGCTACACGGCTCCCTATAACATGTGGCATTCATTCATTCACTCATTTATTCATTCATTCAGTAATAATTTAGTGAGGACCTATTCTGTACTATGCACTGCTCTAGGTCTAGATTCTTATGTTACACCATTGAACAAAACCGACATAAACCCCTGCCCCGGTCATGCGTCCATTCTAGTGGGGGAGACAACAATAAACCTTGTACAAATGACGTAGTTTGTTAGAAGGTGGCAAGAACCATGGAAAATAAGAAAACAGGAACAGGGTGAGGGCCATCAGGAGGACCGTGTGCCGTTTTGTGGTTATCGAACTACTTCGCATGTTATTTTGAAGCAAATCTCAGATAGCATATCATTCCATCAGTATACATTTCAGTAGGCGTCTCTAAAAGCTAATGGTGCTTTTAAAAGTACAACCACAATATCATTAGTTCACTTAAACATAATTCCTTAATACCATCAGAATAGGGCGTAAACTTCCATTAATTATATTTAAAAAATTGATTTTACTATATAGATTTTTTAGTTATGCAAAAGTAGCACATACTCATTGAAGAACTTTGGCAAAACATGAAAAAGCATAAGATAAAATTTGGCCTCTCCCATAATCTCCGGGGCCGATGCCAGCCTACACGGTGCCACGTGTAACTAGAAAGGGCGGGCCCTCCTGGCAGCACAGCCCTGGGCCGAGAGGTCAGCCGGCACCTGTGTTTCAAGCAGACGTCCCCGGGCCTCACACAAGCCTGGCCATTGTCCATTCATGGCCCTGAACATTTCATCAGTATTCAAACTTCAGAGTATAGCCTTCCAATGTTTCTCTGGATATATACATACATTTTCCACAATTATTTTTGTACTGTACATTGTTTTGTAAGCAGCTTTTTTCACTTAAAGGCAGACCACAAACATGTTCCCATGCCGTGAAATTTGCTGACAAAGCATGACTTTCTGTGGCCGCATAGGGGGCATGAGATGGCTGCACCAGAACTGGCGTAGGCAATGGCCAATTGTTTGGACCTATTACCCTTGGAGTGCAGTGCCTGTCTCTGGTAGACAAAACACAGGCAAGAACATTCTGTCCTGGGGAGGAACATTACAACACATGGGGGAGTTTCTGCACACGCAATGCTATTAGCGTGAGGTTTTAAATTGGTTCCACCTGCTGGGTTGGGACGACAGCAAAGGTATGGTTCCACTTAGTGCGACTCCTGCCTTGGGGCCAGGCAGAACCATCCCTCGATGTGTTTAGATCACTAGCAGTTCTCAGTACACAAGCAGCTTCAGCGAAGGGCAGTGAGGCAAGGAAACAGAACACGTTTATTAGGCCCGTTTCTCCCAAAGTTATGCAGCCAGGAGATTTGGGTCTGGGCAGCTAAGCTCAACCCATGTGGGAGGCTGACAGAGGCAGCGGGCTTCAGGGTTCTCCTGGACCAGCATTCCTGGGCGTTAGGGCGCGAACACAGGCGTCGCTGGACACAAACCACCAGCTGATGCCTTGTAAGAAGCATCACTGACTCAAGAAGTTGGCCAATGGATTCTGGAAAAATTGCTAGCTCATAATGTTCTTCTCTTGAGAATTAGCATAAACATTAATTGCAAAGTATCCATTTGCCCAAACCCACAGCCCACAGTCCTAAGCCTAAGCCCTAGTATTTTCTATTCCAGCTCTTATCTTCTTTACTGAGTCCACTCAACTAAATGACTCAGTTAATGGAGTCATTGGGACAGGTGAGGCCAGAGGGCAGATGTCAATCAGGAATTCTTTAAAAAAAAAATTCTCACCAGAGAATATGTTTATTGATGAGAGAGAGAGAGCAAGAGAGAAACACTGATGCGAGAGAGAAACATCTGTCAGTTGCCTCCCCTACACGCCCTGACTAAGGATAGAACCGTCAACCTAGGTATGTGCCCTGACCGGGAATCAAACTTGCATCATTTTGGTGTATGGGATGACTCTCCGACCAACCGAGTCACCCGGCCAGGGCTCAACCAGGAATTAACTCCAGAAGCCACTTCTATGGGCCGTAGGGTTTGCTAAATGTCTTAAAATCCCTCTCATGAGAAGGCCACTCAAATGCCAGTGATTAGAATTATGGTGGGCAGCCTTAAGAGGAAAGGTTCCTCTGATTGTCCATCAGTCTGTAAACTGAAGTTTAAAAAGTGACAAGGCGCTCATGTCATGGGGCCTCGACGGAGGGCATTTCTCGGGATAAAAGGAGGCACCAGGGGCGGGTCCTCCTTGAAGATGATGTGTGCACTAAATGGGACCCGGTGGGCATTCTAATATCCCAAACCCATAACGAGCCATTTCTTATTGCTTCCACCAAAATACAGTTTCATTCAGAATTTCATCCAGTTCTTGCATCAGAAATGCTGGTGGACAGTGTGTTGGTTTCCCAGGGCTTCTGTGTAAGCTGGGTGACTGAAAACAACAGAAATTTATGCTCTCCCAGTGCCGGAGGTTAAAGTCAGAAATCAAGGTGTTGGCAGGGCCGTCTTCCCTCTGAAGGCTCTGAGGGGGACACCCCTTTGTCTCTTTCAGCATCTGGTGGCTTCATCCAGGTGTCCCTTGGCTTGTGACACTGGACCTCTAATCTCTGCCTCATCTTCACATGGATATTTTTCCTCTGTGGGCATCTTTGTGCACATTTTTCTTCTCTTATTGGAAACCTGTCCTCCTGGAGCAGGGTCCACCCTAATGACTTCATCTCAACCTGACTACATCCGCGGAGATTCTGTTTCCAAATAAGGTTGCATTTCCGTGCACCAGAGTTTCGGGCTTCGACATATCTTTTTGGAGACAAAATTTAACCCATAAGAGAAGGAAAGTCAGAGGTCTGGGATTACAGATTCGGTTTCACCACCCACTGCTGTGTGATCCTGAGCAAATCACTCATCATCCCTGGGCCACAGGTGCCCGCGTCTGTCCCCACAGGTACCCGTGCGGTCTGCAGCTTCAGTGCGGTTGGAACAGGAGCCTAAGTTATTTCAGATCAGTCCAGGAAAACAGGTTCCCAGTGGAGGGTCTGCAGGGTGGGGGCACCACAACTCGGAGAGGCTAGGCCAGCACCGGGGTGGGGGGGCTTCCTCTTATGGCAGACTGGCTACATCGGGTGGGAAATGAAGGGCACAGGGGCCCTCCATCAGTCCCTGGCAAGACTTTCTGTAGTGCCAGCCACCAGGCCCTGGGCTGAAGACCCGTCAGCCAGCCAGCCCCCTGGGACAGCATTCATGATCTTCGGGCCTGAGGCCCAAGGAGCACCATCAATGCTCTTGGCTTTCACAGCTCATTATGAAACTAGCAGGTGAGACCCACTCGGCTCACACAACTCAGTGTAATCAATCCCAACTAAAGACGCCTCCCTTTAGCCTGGCTTAAATATTTAGACAGCCACAGCGCATGTGTGCTCCAAATGCACTGGCTCGGAGTGGGTGAGAGGGTTTTAGCTGGGAGTGAGACTGAAGGAACGTGACATGTTATTGAATTGAGGGCCACGGAAGGTGAAGCCGGGCCGTCACACATTCCAGGAATGCGGATGTAGTGCTCTCAGTGTGTGTCTGAGGCTGACAGGGTTTGACAGTCTCCATCTGGGAACAATAACCCGCCAGCAGCAGGCCGCGCTTGCCCCTCTCCTTCCTCCCCGCGAGGGAGAGGAGAGCTGGCGGGGCAGCGAACGTCCCTCTTCCTCTGCCGGCCGGGGCTGCAGGCGGGAGTCCTGGAGAAGGCAGGCCTGGGGGCGGCTCACCGAATGCTTGCAATTCCAGGAGCAGCGGGCTGAGGACAGAATCCATTTCCCCCCCTCCGGGAGACCTGGGTGGAATGCCATGTGGGGAAGGCAATCTGGGATGCCAACTGATCACCCAGCCGGCCGCATCGGGCAAGGCCGGGGGGGAGCAATGTGTTTATGTCACGGTTTAATATCTTGGGCTTTCTTTGTGTGACTAGGGGAGGAGGCTTTCATCTGGGAAGTTCAAAGCACCGTTCACAGACTTCCTTTGCTAATCCTCACTCTGATCTGAATTTGGTTGTGTAACTAAACTGATTACAAGAATTTGGTGAACTGGGCTAGGCTGGGCCCCTCAGAGAGATGCCCTCACCCTTTGCACACCCCCTCACCCCCCGCGTGGCGCACCGTCCCTGGAACGAGGCAGTGAGGGTGGAGGGGAAGCTGGCTGGCGGCACAGAGAACGCTGGAGCAGGAAGGAGCCTTGGGGGCCCTATCACACAGCCCCACACAGTCCTGTCTTACACATGTGACCCTGAGGGTAGGGAATGTGCGAAAACGTATGTATGATTTCAAAATCCTTTTCCTGTACCCCAGAATGACAACGACATCTCTGACTACCTCCTGGTTATCTCCACAGGCCCTTCAAACACAGCCTGCCTGCAACGAAACTCAGTGTCTTTCCCCACCCTACTGTCTTCCTGCAGCCTTGCTCTTTGACCTGGTGTCCTGGGGCCACAGGTGGAGGCACAGGCTTGGGCCACAGGTCCTGGCCTGTCCCCTGTGTTGCCTAGCCTCAGGACACATCAGCATCTAGAGCTTCTGAAGCCAGAAACCCACCTTCGTGTTTGAATTCCTCCTCCAACCCAAACAGATCCTCTTCATCAATCAATCACCAAGTTCTTTCGAGGCCACTTCCAGAATGGCTCGTGGATGCAATCCCTTCACTCCAGCCAAACTGCTTCTGCTTCTCTCCTGCTCACCTGGATGAAGCAATGGCCTCCTCACGGGTCTCTCTGCCTGTGTGATGGCCCCTCTCCAATTTGCTCTCTGCACCCTGGTCAGAAGGATCTGTCACCCTCTCATCCTGTGACTTCTTTGTTATTCACGATCTGAATAACCTCTGCTTGACCACAGGCCCTGAACTTGGAGGTCACCCCTGTGGAAGCCTTCCATGACACTGCTAGATAGGGTCAAGGACCCTGCCAGTGAATGTCCAGGGAGCCTCACAGCTGGCCCCTCAGCACCTCCCCACTGGGCCTTATAAGTGCCCGTGAATTTTCTATAAGCCCCGTTAGACTGTGAGTTCCGTGAGGACAGCGCATCGCATGTGTTGGTTCTTGGGTCAACAATATCTAGCACAACGTCTAGGGCAGGTTAGACGTGTAACATACTCATTGAAAGAATACAGGATCCAGACAGACGGTGTCATTGCTAAGATGGGGGCCTAGGCCTTCAGTCAGAGCCAGATTTCTCAGTTCACCTGCCAGGTAAATTCTCAGGCCACCCATTTTTGAAGAGACTTTAAACATTGTTGTTAAGCTAAAGCATCCTTGGAAATGTACCAACGTGGAGAAAACTAGATTTACTAAAAAACGAAACAGAATAGAAAGCCAAGAAATAAACCCACAACTATATAGTCAATTAATATTCAATAGAGGAAGCATGCTCATACAATGGACTAAAGATAGTTCATTCAATAAATGGGGTTGGGAAAATTGGACAGATATATACCGAAAAATGAAATTAGACCACCTTCTTATACCACACACAAGAATAAATTCAAAATGGATTAAAGACTTAAATGTTAGACTTGAAACCATAAAAATCCTAGAAAACATAGGCAGCAAAATCTCAGACATTGCTCATAGCAATATTTTATCAGATAAATTTCCCCAAGCAAGGGAAACACAAGAAAAAAAATAAACAAATGGGACTATATCAAACTAACAAATTTTTGCACAGCAAAGGAAAATATCAACAACATAAAAAGACAACCCACAGAATGGGAAAACATATTTACCAATACATCTGATAAGGGGTTACTATCCAAAATTTATAAAGAACTTACAAAACTCAACACCAAAAGCACAAGCAATCCAATAAAAAAATGGGCAAAGGACCTGAATAGGCACGTCTCCAAGGGGGACATACAGATGACCAATAGACATATGAAAAGATGCTCAATGTCACTAATCAGCAGAGAAACGCAAATTAAAACCACCATGAGATACCATTTCACACCTGTCAGAATGGCAATCATCAATGAATCAACAAACAACAAGTGCCGGGGAGGATGTGAGAAAAGGGAACCCTTTTACACTGTTGGTGGGAATGCAGACTGGTGCAGCCACTGTGGAAAGCAGTATGGAAATACCTCAAAAAAATTAAAAATGGATCTGCCTTTTGACCCAGCAATCCCACTTCTGGGAATACAGCTGAAGGAACCCAAAACACTAATTCGAAAGAACATAGGCACCCCTATGTTCATTGCAGCGTTATTTACAACCACCAAGATATGGAAGCTGTCCATCAGTAGATGAGTGGATTAAACAACTATGGGACATTTACACAAAGGAATACTACTCAGCCATAAAAAAAAAGAGAGAAAATTTTACCCTTTGCAACATATGAATGGACCTGGAGGATATTATGCTAAGTGAAAAAGCCAGTCAGAAAAAGACAAATACCGTATGACTTCACTCATATGTGGAATCTAATGAACAAATTGAACTAACAAGGAAAATAGAGACAGACTCATGAATGCAGAGCAGGATGGCAGCTAAGGGGTGTCAGGGAAGGTTGGGGGTGGAGGGACTGAGCAAAAAGGGGACAGGACTCACGGACATGGACAGCAGTGTGGTTACTGCTGCGGGGAGGGGTGTGTAAGGGGACTAAATGGTAATGGAAAAAAATACAATAAAAAAGAACCTTGTAAAGAATTTACAAAAGTTTGAAAAAATAAAAACAAAATTTTTGTTTAGAAGAATATAGTATAATGTGATTGGAAAGAGTCTTTTGGCATTCTCTGGGGACTACTTGAGTAACAAGTAAATATGGCGCTCTATGAAGTGCCCCGTTGCTCGGCGGGTGCACAAGGTCGGGGCCAGGGCGGCATTGCCGAAGACAGTGACAGGGAGGTGGTGCTGCTAGAACCATCTTCATCCTGCCCTGGCCCTCTGACAGCCGTCAGTGCCTCCACAAGCAACACGGCCTCCTCCGCCGTCAGCGGCAGCTGCGTGGCTCAGCTCTGGCCATTACGAGGTAATCAGAGTTATTCTATGGATCTCCTGGGAAGGCTCTGTAAAGGTAGAGGGTGGGGACACTCATTTTGCCCTTCTGTGTTTCCTCCTTCCTGTTGCGTGGACTGTGAATGAATGGCTGGGGCTCCCCGCAGCCGTGTTGGATCCCAAGGCAAACCTAAGGATGAAAGCAATGGCGTGGGGTGGTGGAGCATAAAGCTGCAAGGAGGCTGGGTCCCGGATGAGTTTGTGCAGCCACTACAGAAGCCCTCCAGCCTTCTCTTATGGGAGAGAGGAAGACGCCTCTTGTTGAAGGTAACACAGTCAGATCTCCTATACTGGCAACTAAATACTGTTTCTAATCAAGTCAGAGGCCAGATGATTAGTTTGCCTTGGGTGCCAACGCCTCTGTTGGGTCTGCTCCTGACCCTTAGCCCAGGACTCTTCTTCCTCCTCCTTCCCCCACTGCCCTCTTCTCGCGTGGGCATAGCCCCGGGCACCCAGTGATTCCTGTGGCTGCCCATGAGCCATTCCCACCCAGCTTGGCAAGGCGCGCCCAGTCTAGGTAGCTCATGTGCACGCCGCCGGAGACGGGGTGCCGAAACATCATCAGGAAGGGACGGTAAAGCATAAGCAAGACCGCACGGATGTTGTAAACAGAGACACTATGTCTCAGAAGTTCGGGCCTTTCTGTTTATTACGGAAACCGTTTCCTAGAAGAAATAAATGAAATGTGATTGTTTTCTTGAAATTGCAGATGTAAACAATACCAGGAGAGGCTGTTCAGAGCACTTTGTACAGCCCTTCCAAGGATCCAGGGTGCAAGGACGGGGGTGGGGGGGGGGTGGCAGGGGGGGGGAAGACACGGTTCCCTCAGGGGAAAGGGAAGTGCCAGGCCCCTCACCTGCCCTGTGGGCACCCTCCCCCCTTCTGATGGTGTCCTCATGTCTCCTGTGAGTGTGTCTCATCAGTCACTGTCTCTTCAGAGCCAGGAACGAAGTGCTATTCCCCAGCTGCTGGGGACACAAGGGCCCCTCCGCGGGCAGGAGCCCAAAGGCTTTGAGAAGTGAGCCAACCTGCCCAGGATCCCAAAGCAAATTGGGGCAGAGTCAATCCAACCTGCGGTTCGCGGGTGAGAAAGGGGGTGAGTGAGAAAGGGGCTCTATAACAGATGTGACAAGCCCAGTGACGGAGAGGAGCTTCCCAGGGCAGTCTGACCGTGACTTCCTAACTAGGCACGGGGTAATGGGCAGTCATGCCCCAGGCATAGAGCTTGTTGGTGAAGGGTTTACATTTGCATTAAGCAAGCCCTGACCATTGCTTTTGTGCAGCTGTTGGGCTGGCCGAAAAGTTCAAAGACGGCTCTAGCAGCGCTTAGTTGTCTTTAACTTGATTCAAAACAATTTCATTAGATTGTATTGTGATAGCTGTCATATTGGTGTGCATTTAAAAAAACATCAAAATTGGTAAATTTTTGCATGGCCATTTTAATATTGAAGATGGAAGAAAATAAGAACCATTTAAGGTGTATTATGCTTTATCATTTCAAGAAAGGTAAAAACACAACTGAAACATACACAGAAAAGATGTGTGCAGTGTATGGAGCAGGTGCTGTGACTGATTGAACGTGTCAAAAGTCATTTGCGAAGTTTCGTGCTGGAGATTTCTTGCTGGACGATGCTCCAGTTGAAGTTGATAGTGATCAAATTGAGACATTAATTGAGAATAATCAATATTATACCACACAGGAGAGAGCTGACATACTCAAAATATCCTAATCAATAAAGCATTGGTGAAAATGAAAAATGTATCTTTTATTTTATGGGAAAAAATGAAATGAACTTTTTTGACCAGCCCAATAGGTTGGCACACCTTTGAAATGCCTCTTTTTCAGACGCTCAAAGACCACCGCCCTCAGGGGGGCCCGTCCTCCGTAGCTGAACTCTCCGGGGAGTCCAGCCTTGCGGCGTCTCTGGGCCACCCCGGAAGATGAAGAGTTGTCTTGGGCCACACATTAATACACAAACACTAATGAAAACTAATGAGGAGAAAAAGGTTTTAAGTAAATTTACGATTTTCTGTTGGGTCACGTGCGGCCCGCGAACCGCAGGTTGGATGCCCTGGATGATCTCATCCAGTCCTGGCCTTACTTTCTCCCACCTTTATTCGGTCTTCCTTAAGTTCCCTCCCTAACTCTGATGCACAACAAACTGCAAATTCTCATTCTGGGGAGCAGTTTTCTCAGTCTGTTGAGATCTCGCTTCCAGGAGTGTCCTGTTTGGCTCGAATAAACTCGAGTAAACTCATAAAAATTTTCTACAGTTTGGATGTCCTTATGCCAACACAGTGAGAACTAAGATCTACATTATCATTAGCATATCATAAAATAAAATATAATAACTTATTCGTGACAGACATTCTTCTTTGTACTCTACACATTTCAATTCCCTTAATCCTCAGAACAGCCCCGTGGGGTATTCAGATCCCCATTTCGTGCACGAGGGCCCAAAGTTCGAGCGGGTTAAACATGCTCGCGAAGTCGTCCCACTGGTTCACGGCAGAACAGGACCGGCGGGAATGCGCCTCAACCCACGTTGTTTCCACCACGGCACAGGCGCTCTAATAAAGGCCTCCAAGTTAGAACAAACTTTGAAAAGGCACTTTTTCTTTAGTGTCTTCCTGGGATGGTGTGCCTCCATCTGCAGTGACCAGAAGAGAGACGCCAGTGACCGGCCGGGGTCTCTCATGGAATTGGGGGACAGGGGCCCAGAAGCAGGGAGGCTTTGCTTCCTCCCTCCCTCCTCTGTCCTCATCTCCCCAGGAGGGGACGGCCTTGATGCGCAGCTTGGAAAGTGGCACCCCAAGGCGTGATCTGACCGGGTGAACTTTGAATATCTGCACCCGGAGACTGGTAAGCCCTTAAACAACAGATGCATTGATAAAAAGCAGGTACCTTATTTTTACAGACAGGATCCTGTTTGAAATGCAAGAGAGGCCTGTGTGTGTGTGTGTGTGTGTGTGTGTGTGTGTGTGAAGCTTGATTGGTAGCAGGCCTGCGGTGACGCATTAGCAAAACCTATTATCAGTGATCAACCCACTCACTCCTTTATCTCTCTTGAAAATGCAGCTTTTTGATGTAAGTACTGCTTACATTTGAAAATCTCTGCATTTATGATTCCAAATCATGATCGAATGCTCCAAGGCTGGGGCTTCTGGCTTGGTGACACTCCCTGTGATGTCAGCACAGGCGAGTGCTCTGGGGAAACATTGTACACCGGCCCTGGGCATTAGGGAGACGTCCGATGTCCGGAGGGCTGGCCTAAGCTCAGCTGTGCTCTGTCATTTCCTTTTGATCCCTGCTCACTCCCTGTAGGTTATCACGGCTTTGAGTGACTTCTTTTACCCACAACTCCCACAATCACACTCAGGCCTACTCACTGGACATTTCCACTTGGATGTCAGATGGACACTATGAACTCAACATGTTCGAACGGAACGTCCGATCATCCCCTCGAAGACGCCTCACCCACAGCTTCTCCATCTCAGAAAATCCAATTGGTTTGACTTTCAAAATATTTCCAGAATCAGACCACACTCATCACCCTCACCTCCGCCACCTTGGTCCGAGTCACTTTCTTCTCTTGCTTGAATTACTGCAACGACTTCCCGACTGGCCTCTCAGCGGCCACTCTTGGCCTCGTCTGTCTACTCTCAACACTGCGGCCAGAATGAATGTGTTAAAACAAGAGAGAGACCATGCCAATCCTCTGCTCAAAACACTCCAGTGGCTTCTAAACCCTCTGAAGGAAGCCCTAGGCCTTGCTAGGACCCGCCAGTGCCCCCGTGCCTTGCCCGCCTCCGTCTGCATTACAGGGCAGACCCCATCTTCTGCGTCCATCGCCCATGCTGCTCGGCTTCAGCCCCCTTGCTTTGCCTTCAGCACCCAGAACCCCTCCCATGGCAGGGCCCTTGCCCTGACATTCCCTCTTTCTGAAACCCTGACCCCCAGCCCCCATCCCCACCCCGCTCACAACCCCGCCTCCACACCTCCCTACCGGACACCAGTTCCCTCACTTTCTTAGGGTACCTCCTGGCACTGCATCCACCCCAAGCTGCTGTGGATGTCGGCTGCCAGTGGCTCCCGGATGTCCTGCTTCTCCAGAGAATTGCCCTCGAATAGAACAGAACGTCCAAGATCTGCGCCCAGCCTGGGTTGTCTGATTCCCTATCTCCAGCCCTTTGGTTGCTCCTGGCTGATAACAGTGCCGCCGTGTCAGACCACAAACGCAGACAGCCTGGGGTTAAACTGTGCTAGAATTAACCTCTAGAATGAGTTAGGCAATGGCTCTCAGCTTGCTTTGGCGGAGTTACAACTCGGGGGAGACAAAGGAGCTTTTCCCTTGCCTGTGGCCATTTCCATCTCTACCACCTGTTCCATCGCTCTCCCCAACAAGGAAGGACAGCCTCACCTGGATGCCTTCTACCTCTGACCTCATCTACCTAGTTTCCAAATTGCACCTGGATGCAGATGAATAGATCTCTCCCACTTACCCAATCATGTGACTGAGATGGGAGTGGGCAAATAGCAGGACGAAGGTGGGCCTGGGAGGAGCTGACGGATGCCTCTGGACCACAAACTACTGTTCTGGGTTACTGGGGAGTCGCCCAAGACCACTAGGAACTGCTCTCTCCCGCTGCCTCCCTGTCGCCTGTCCCGCCGCTCCTCCTCTGTCCTGAGGTGCGAGCTACTCCAAGCTGTCTTGTCTTTTCTGTCTTTGAATCTCTAGTCTGCATAATTTCTAACCTTCCCTTTATTATTTCTACTTGTGACTAACTGGCTATATTGTCACCTGGAATTTCTTCTATCTGTGCCAGAAACCCTAAAATGTTTCCCTGTCACTCAGTAGAAGCAGAAGGTGCACTTACCAAGCAAAATGTAATACTCATTCCTATACTCTCTAACATGCATGCAACATTTTATGTTTTACAAAATAGGTAATTCCATATTTATCAAGGGACAGAGTCCTGTCCTGGTAACAAAGTAAAATCTGTTTACCTTCTAAAATCCTGCTGAAGCTGCATGGAGTCCAAGCCTGGGGGTGG